>APFE030869042.1:0-64346 GCA_000404065.3 Pinus taeda | reverse complement strand
ACATTATATTTCATTACAACATTGAAAGTACAATATGCTTAAGAAAAGTTGAAAGGTGAAATGCATGCATGAGCTTGAGATGCATGAACACAGGGATGTTGATGATTTCCTTGTTTTTGAACATGTATGTGTAATTAACTTGTAGGGTTGATTGCTTTGACATGCATGTGATGTCATTTTGACTTGGAAGAGATTAACTTGGTCTCCAAATGGAGATAATGATGAAGTGTTTCATCTTTTGAAAAAGAGTACTAATGGTATTTTTCTACATGCTTGACTTGAAGGGTCATTTGTTTCGAGGCATGTTTTGTGGGCTTGTTATCTAGTCCATCATTTGAATGCAAATGTATGACATGGAGTTGTTCACAAGATGTGAAAATATATTTCTTTTGTTGAAGCAGGAGTTTAGTCCATCCAATTGTTGTCTGTATGCCTATTGTTGTTAATAGTTGTTGTTGGCAGCTTATCAAACAGGTGCAAATGAAAGTTTTGTGGAGCAGATGTACTTCACATTTGTTTGAGCCACCTTGGATCAATGGTCAAGGCAAAGAAAATAAAACCACCTTCTATGACCATTTCAGTAGAAGTTCTGTAGAAAGGCAAGGAGGAAGATAGTTCTTCCGAGGAAGACTAGCCCATCCAAGAAGGGAAGTGGTCAGAAACTTTGGTTCAGAGGCACTAGGCAAAGGCAAGTGTAGGGAGGTTGAGAGAAGAGGGTGAATCACTATCATTTATTGTTTATATTAGTATATGAGTCTTTTGGAGACCAAAAGCTCTCTTAGTCAGAAGACATGATCCAAAAATGGATTGTGGATAAACCTCTACGTCTAAAAGAATTCATATAAGAGGTAAAAGGTGCCAAATGGCACAAATCCTTTGTAAAATAGAGGAAAATAAAAGTCATTGGTTGCTATTAGAAATAGTCTCATTATAGAGATTCCTTCATTCTGAATCCAATGCAACTTGAATGGGTGAAAATGGACTTCAGATGCAGAAGCTACCATAAAATGAAGCTACAATTTTTCAAATGAAAAAGAGGAAAAATCCCTTGATAATGGGTCCTAAAACACTCTAAGTCTTCATGAATCTCCTAAAGGGTCAAAACCACTGAAAAAGGGGAAGTCTTAAGGATATCATATTACACTATTAAAACCTTAAAAGCATTAGAAAAGAATGAAAATGAGGCAATCAGAGGCTTCAACAGTGTTTTCACAAGAGCCGTCAGATCTGGCCGATCAATGGTCCAGATCCGATCGGCAATCGCAATCGGTAGTGATAGGCATGATGGAACCGATCTGATGTGATACCCCGATCACCGATATTAGTGGATTGTGATCGGTGAACACAATGGAGCGGGGCCTATGTATATATGCGGTGATATATGCCAATCGTCGATGATCGGATCAACGAATCGGTATCGACGATGGCCGGACTCGATGGAAATATAGACTATATTCGATATATTTTTAAACTGGAAAAACATTAATTTCCTTTGTAATTGCATAATTTGTTTATTAAATGAAATACAATGGGATAAAGCCCTGATGTGATATTACAAACCTCAAAGGGTTTATTAACATTGTTGCATATAAATTCAAGTCTGATAAGCAGTATTTTTCCATGTCTTAGTGTATTTTAAATACAAAGGGGAAAACCATGTAGTAGGCATTGCAACATGCAATGGCAACTTACAAGTGGACCTGATAGGAAAATAACGCACAGTTCTAAAACTTTGAAGTCCGGAACTGTGTTTTCTATAGACATTCCCGTGTTTTACTGCATTCTTTGTGTAAACATAGAGTGAACATTTCTGAAGGATTCAAAGAGCCAGTGGTTTCTTCTATTGTGGAATAGGTGGCATTCATCCCCGAGGGCATTTAGCAATGATTGCTAATGCTCAAAGAATGGATTTGAGCAGACCAAAATAGGAAGACGAAGAGCCCGAGAGGGAAATGAATCAACAGTGTCATTTTGGTTTAAAAGCGATGGATGTGAAAGAAAGAGGGGTTGGACGACTTATTGAGGGATACTGAGTCATAGTTGGTTGTTGTTTGAGGTTTTGCTACTAAAGGGAAAGCCAAAGCAGGAAGCTAAGGAAAGGAGAGGCAGCGCAAAAGCCAAAGAGGCAATGCAGAAGCAAAAGGCAGCAAAGCGAGTCACTTGGAGTTCAAGTGAAAAGCACAGAGAGAGATATAACCTAATAGAAGGAAGAAAGAAGCCAGAGTGAAGAGCCAAGAGACGAGAGCCAAAGCCAAAGAGCTAGAGTCAGAGCCAAGAGCCAAAACCAAGAGCCAAAGAGCCAGAGTCAGAGCTAAGAGCCAGAACTAGGAGCTAAGAGCCAGAGCCAAGAGCTAGACCCAAGAGTTAGATCTTCAAGAGCCAGGGATTAAATGGTGTTTGAACCCACTATTTTTGTGTAAACTAGCAGGAATTAAGCCAAGAGTTTGTAGAAAAGACTTATACCATAATCCCAGAGAGCTTAGTTGAGTTGAATAGAGCTCAAGAAGATGTAGCCCAAGGGTTGTGGGTGAACTCCTAATTAATTTGTTGTCTTATGTGTTTTTTTTTAATGCTGCATTATTCACTGTTGTCCATATATATATCAGTAAGCACATTTACATATCAACACAAACAACAGATTTTTAAGGCATGTAATCAGTTGAAGACAAACATAAGTGTACACTATATTGTCAAGCATTTCTTATTTCTGCATTGGTTAATCAAATAGACTTGGGAATATTTAAGCTTTGGAAGTGGGAGAGGTTCTTGTAAGTTAGACAAGAAGCTTGAGAGCCCCATTTTTAGATCATAATGTTTCCTGAATTTGAACATAAAGTGATACAATATATTATTTCTTGAATTTTGACATGATTTTAAAGCCCAATTGGAGATCGATTGTGTATTTTGTGATAGATGCTTTCCCCCTTTCCTTCAATCTCTCACATGATCTATCGAGAATGAGGTCACCCCCCCCCATAAATCAATTGCGTTTTAACTCTAAATCTGCATACAATAGAGGATCTGTGTAGGATGTCAAAGCATAGATGAACACAACTTCATATTTTAATTGTCTTATTGGAATATCTAAATATTTTGTGAAAACAACCAAAATTTCAACGTAAATAAATGAAATCTAATACAAATTGGAGATGTCCTTTAGGCTCAGTTGAAAATTGAAGATGTATTTTGAAATATATCATGAGTCTCGAAAAAAACCAATGTTCAAATGACAATGATTTTTTCTCTTCAGAAAGTGAAAGTTGTGTGCACAAGAATTTATTTATAGGTATACAAAAACACAACTCTAGATGTCAGGGAATGTGCTTCTTTGGTTAATATTGTAGCTCTTTCTCATTTAGAACTGTTGTAGATATAGATATATGAAAAAACAATTGCACAAAACTAGTTAATTGATCAAATATTTCACTCAAAACTAATATGGAGTTGAGAAAAAAATGTTCATTATCCATAGTAAATAATGTGCCAAAGACAAAGTATGCAATCTGACACAATACATTTATTTTTTCATTTGAATAGTCTAGCATAAGAAAAAAGGATAACTAGAGTGTCGAGAATGTAGAATGACGAGCCGATACATTAGTAGGCAAAGCAATGATGTAATATTAATGACATATAGCCAACGAAAGAAATAGGAAGCAATTTGATGAAACCCATATCTGAATACGAAGGAATTACCATAATTTCTATAATAATTATAATTGAATTGAAATAAAAAAAAAAAAATCAATGTTCTTCCTACATAATAGTTAAATCATCCTTTTTCTTATCTAGTCTACATTTTTAATCATGTCAACGATTTCGATGCAATATGAAAGGCATACAACCAATAGAAGTGAAAATAAGCAATTTGGCATAACCCTTATCTGAATATGAAAGAATTATCATAATTGCTATAATAAAGACAATTGAATTTAAAGACAACAACCAATGTTGTTCCCAAATCACATGCTAACAAAAGAAAGGATTTCCCTAATGAGATCATATATTTTCTCAAAAAGTGATTTTTCATCTGAATCTATCTTTTAAAAAATAAAACTAACCATAGTGAAAATGACTTCAACACCATCAAAAACCTCTAGGGTGCCCAGAATCCTAAAGTTTGACAACTGTAACCTAGATTTCCCAAAAACATTTGCCATCTTTTGATCAAAATCATGGCGGAATTTCCACTATTTTCAAGAAGAAATTATGGCCTCATTAGACTAATCTAAAAAAATTTGCACACGAACGACCATTACCACTTATTAGGCATCATAATGATATAACTGAAAATCCTTATGCTAGTAAAAATTGGCATAAACTTAGAGGTGACATGTGTATGCTATCATTTTCGGATTGAATTAAAAAATATTTCACACACTTTCCAAACATAAGTGTACTAATATGGATCTGCAAATATTAATGGTAAAGATAGTGCAATGGTCTGCTATAAAGAATGGAAAATCCTATGAATCTACCAAAGGTATAAAACATTAGCCAATGGAACAAAACCAACAAAAATAACCAATAGGTCAACAAAATACAACAATCCGCAATTACAACAAGGAAAGTAGCATAATAATTGCACTAGGAATAGATAAAACTATGGTATTAATTCAGAGAAAATTTAAAGGAATGATTACAGTGAAGAAGATTTTATATTGTTTACTGATGTTCTATTACCCAATCCCACCAAGGCATTGCGAATATAAGCCTTATGATTACTAGGAGGCCCTACTCAATCATAATGTTCTATTCCAGTAATATGGGCAAATGAGCACTGCCAATACAATAAAAACCTTGTTGAACAACAAAATGAACACCTTGATTAACTTGCTATTAGTGGTGAGATAATATTCCCATATTCTCAGCTTTGTCAGTGATCCATTAACACATAATATTATAATAAAAATATGAAAAGTTTGCTCAATGTCCATCGTACTGATTGAATGGAAGTAGGTTTTACAGAATTGAACCTTATTAATGATGAATAGTTTCTATGTTATTTAAAACAAAATAGTGATGTTTCTTATTCAATGTTTATTAAATTCCTTATTGCGATAAATTAATGTTACTTATTTAAAATAAAATAGTAATTTTTCTTGTTTAATGTTTATTAGAATTTTGTATCCCCAATGAAATCCCTCCACCAACTGAAATCTATCAGTACGAAGCTTTATGCCTACACACAAATCTCAATGAACACTTGCATAATGAGTGTTGTTTATGCACTACAACAAAATCAATTGCTTCTCCACTAAAGAATTTACTGATTAATTGATTAAGGGATGTGCTTTATGTACAATGAAATATTTTTTTCTCATTTACCTTTGTCTAAATAGGAATATGTTCATAATTGTGCATGAAATCCATTGTGCAGAGGAAGAGTTCAAGATTTCATTGTGCAGGCCTCTGCACTCCACAAAATCACAAACCTTCTACATAATTCATACACACTTGCACTCATAAACAAGTTTTTTGATTGTAAAATCTACAAAAAATATGTCTGTTCATGTCAATACCTATAAACAATGTTGATCCCTATGTTATTTTGGAAGTGCAAACAATAGCGATTTTTCTGCATCCCTACATGATCGACTTTTTTGCACTAAAGAATTTGCTAAGTAACTGATTAAAGGTTGTTCCATTATAATGAAAGCTCTTTAGTTCCGTAAGCATTTTCTTTCCGCACAATTGTTCAAAATTATTATTACTATTACATATTATTGGTAATATTTTCATTTTAAATATTGCTAAATAATTTATTAAATGTTGTACCAAGTTGGGAGAAAACTATGTAGAATGATATGTGTCAGAAGCGCAAAAACTGAATCAAAACTTTTATTGTAGAAAATGTAAACTAGAAAAGCCTTACTTTAATCAATCTTCATATTAAGAAAATTTGTATATATGTAATAACAAAATGTGAAATACGATGACATTATGAATTAAATTTATAAGTTTTCCTCTACATATTCATTTTTTCGCACATATATTGTTCTATGCACATCCTTGATTCCACATAGCTAAATGTGTAAATGTTTTAAATGGAAAATAGTTTAAAATTAACTTTCCATTTGCGCCCCCATTCTTGCACACAATAACCATCCTATACACAGTAAAAGATTGACAGAAGGAAAGCTTTGAAATTTGTTCATAGTTAAATTAATTACATGCGAACGTCATAAATTTCCTTCTTCACCATTATTTGCTTCTCTAGACATCGTCCTCCACATGTCCTTCGGAAAATGAACATTTACATTGTGTGGACTCAAAGATAACATTAACGACAAAGAAAAAGGCTTAATATCAAGGAAAGTTAGATTGTTGGTATATTTACATTTCTAGAGCCAATTTTAAAACATAGGGTCGCAGATTAGAACCATAGTTGTCCAAATTTATTAGAAAGTGTAACACAGATTGAATTTTATGGAGTGTTATTCTAGGGTTGCAAAGAAAGAGCTCGATACTTCTTTAGCTAGAATAACCAGTGCTCTAGAATTTCTCTTTGATTTGGTCTCAAAGCATTCTAAAATGATTCAATTTGAAGCACAGACCCATTTCAACCTTCTAAGTTAGAAAATGACAATACTAGAATTGAAGATGGAGCAACTCCAATTGGAAAATGAAACATTGAGTTTTTTCCTGTATAATTTGGCTCATTCAAACAATGTCAACCCTAAAGAGGATGCTAATGAACGAGATGACGATATCATAGCAACTGATGAAGGTTCCCCCGATTTCATATTGGGAAAAAAGTTAATGAAGCCCCTGTCACTTCTGATGTCAAGGACATGTAGTCACTTAAATAAGAGTTAGTTTTTTTTCTTTTTCGTTGACTCCAATTGGAAAATGAAACATTGAGTTTTCGCCTGTATAATTTGGCTCATCCAGACATTGCCAACGCTGAGGATGATGCTAATGAACGAGATGATGATATCATAGCCACTGATGAAGGTTCCCCCCATTTCATCTTGGGAAAAAAGTTAATAAAGCCCATGTCACATCTGGTGTCAAGGACATGTAGTCACTTAAATAAGAGTTATTTTTTTTTCTTTTTCGTTCATAAAGAGAATAAATTTAGAATATGTTCTAGCTCAATTGCATGAAATTTATCTGTATTTCTCTATTTAATTCATTTCCTATACCATACATCAAAGTTAGTCTTTACTTTGTAGAGTTATGTATTTTCCTTTCTAGCTAATGTAAGCATTTATTTGCGAAATTGACATACATACCCCATATTTTGCATAGTCAAATCTCTGCAGAATGAAACATAACAATAATAACATATTAACATTAATAGTTTATCATTGGTTTCCCTATGCACCAGTGATCCTAATTTCATCTCTACCAAATAAGGTTCCCAATATAAAATCTTAGCACAGTAAAAGCATCACAAAATCTCCTGCACAAACCACATCCTCCACATAATAAAATCTCTACACAATGAATCATAACAATATTAATTATTATGTTCTCCTGCACATACCTCGTACTTCACAAATATTCATCGCTCTAAAATTAGAGTTCTATGCAATTGTTGTCCTGTAGATGCTCGATCCTTCACACAAGGAAAAGTTTTAATATCAGCTTTGTCCTTGCTGAATAAATTTCCTTATGCATCCTCGTTCTCCCACACCTACCTTATCTCTCTGCAAAAAGGAAGGATTTCAACATTAATTTCATCCTTGCCAGATAAATTTCCCTATGCACCCCCGTTCTACTGCACATACCTTGTCTCTTCGCATAAGGAAAGCCTCTGTTTTGTCCTCCACAAAATAAAAGTTCTACACAAGGAAATATTATAACATCAATTTCATCCTTGCCAAATAAAGTTCCCTATTCACCCTTGTTTTCCCACACATACCCCACTTCTTCGCATAGTAAAAGCTCCATACAACAAAACATAATCATATTCCCCATTCTCTCGCACATACCTCATCCTCTGTAAACATTAATATGATATACAATATACGATGCAGAAATTTGTAAAAGTATTTCCACCCAACGAAATATTAACTGGAGAGTTGTGTAGCCCCGGACCCATGTAAAGGACTTGTAACAATGTTAATTATATCATTATAGGGTAGAGAAGTACCATAACAGTGTTAGTGTCAGTTTTAATGTGAGAGCATTCACCAATGAAATAACCATTGAGATTTTTTTTTTATGTTTTTAAATCAATTGCAAGCACACCCAAATACAAAAAATAAAACACTCTCTGCTAGGAGAATTATGTCCCATCAGAAATTGTTAGGCCAATCGAAAATTAGAAAGAAAAAAAAAATCATTTATTTTATTTTATTTATCAAAATAAAAATATTCAACATTTTCTCAAAACTTTAGTTAAAATTGCAAAAAAAACAAAATAATACATGACCAACATAGTTTTACTAATTAAAAACATATTTCATTTTTATCCATTAATTCAATAAAACAACTGTAAAATAATCTTATACAACATAATTTAATTATAATTATTTTTCAGTAAAATTTAAATTACATCTTTATATAATTTAAATAAAACTGATGAGACTGCCCTAGCATCAAATTTTTATTATAAACATTTTTGTGAATGGGATTTAAGTTTCCATATTACATGAAGTCTAAAAGCTCAGAATCCATATTATATAAAGTCCAAAAGCTAAGGATATTAAAATGATTCTATTTTTTTTCTTCCGTTTACAGCGCACACATTAATATTTTTTAAAGTGAATAAAAGTTTATATTTTTTTTTGTTTGCAGCAATTCCTTTATATGATTAAAGTGTATAAACGTTAATATTTTATAAAATTAAAATTCACAACATTAATAATTTTATAAAATTAAACCGCATAAAAGTTTAATATTTTGACAAGATTAAATTCTAGAGAATTTTATATAAAAGAATTTCCATGTGTCCTCCTCTCAAAAATATTCTTAATTCGTGTTCAAATGTTAGAAGATCACAATCACACTTAATGGGTGACAATCACACTTGCTAGTGCACAATTACTCTACATTACTACAAACACAATTATTTTTTTTCTTTTTTAAAATTTATAATCCATATGCGTAACACAATTTTTTTTATTTTTTTTTAATTTATAATCCATATGCGTTTTTAATAGGCAAAAAAAAATGATAACATGAATTTATATACCTATATAATAAAAATAAGGATATTAATTAAATAAAATTTGGTTTTATAACTATCAATATTTTAATAGTTTATCATTTATTTATTTTACAATATTTTTATCATTTTTGCTAATGGAGAAATAATTTTTTTATATCAAAGTCGTATCATCTTACAACCGCTTTGAGGTTTTCCATTTCAATTTTTGTAATAACCAACTTTGGATTCGATCAAGTAATTTTATAGTGTTTTTGGTTATAATTTTAAATCATGAATATCCAATTACATTAGAGCAATATTTTCACTTTCATACTTTTTTTAGGTAAAGAATTGAATTGTTCTTAATTTTAATCAAACCTTGTGACAAGAAAAAATATCAATTTTCACGTACTGATTAGGGAGCGAGCTTCTTTAACTTCCATACAAGATATTTTTTGTCCAAATTTCACAAAGTTGAAAACCATGCACACCTTATTTCAGTTCACCATCCAAAAATGCCAATTTAAAATGCAACTATTATTTCCAATTGTACTTAGCAGTTATTGAAACAATTAATTTAATGATATTCATTTTAGTTATGGGTGAAAATGTGTACCCATAACATATTCCTTATTTATGTGAATATGTTTTTGCAACCAATCTAAACTTAATCTTGTATATGCTACCATCCCTCTTAAGCTTAGACTTGAACAACTATTTGAACATATAGGAAATTATATTTAGGGAATTATATAAGGTTTTTTTTTAAATTTATATATAAATATTTGGAATCATATTCTTCTTTCATAACATTCATCCATTCCTTTTATGACTTAGCTTACTCAAAACTCAAAGGCTATTCTATATTTGTACTTGAGTAATCAAAATATAATCTCATACATGCTACCAATCTAAATTTTCCTTATTCATCTTCTTAGTTCCACAACAATTTGTAAAGTTTCTCAAACCCTTTTTGGGTGTAATTTCATTAATTTTAGATTCATTTCAACTTTGATCTTAAAGAACATCTTATTTATCTTCAATTTCTTGTGCCTTTATTACGAAGTTCCTATACATCTTGATCATCTAGTTTTTGAACATCATCTGCATACTCATCAAATATAACATAACTACTTACAACAACTTTGACTAATGGCATTGTACATTTTGCGATCTATATGGTCATTCGATAACCAATAATAATAAATTTGATCAAATTCACATCAAATTTCCAAAAAAATATTTAGTCCAAAAAATTATAATAAAAAAATTACCATTGTTTTATAACCACATAAAGGTTGATGGATAGTTTTTATACTCTAAGAATTTTTTTATGCTTCTATTTTCAATATATAGAGCAATAATTATATCTTCGTCCAAAAACCATTAGAAATATTCTTACTTGTAATGATACTTTGATTACATTCAGCTAGGATTTAATGTTTCCTGCTAGCTACACCATTATGCTAAGAAGTAAATGAAATTCTGCATTGTTTTTAAATCCTATTCTCCTTCTAGTGTATGTTGAAATCGACTAATGTGTATTCTCCTACAAATTTTTTTTTTCTTGTGAAACAATTTCATGTAAGGCTTGTTTTATCATCATTGAAGATAAGAAAATAAGAAGCTCCCATAAGTGAGTTCATTTGTACTAGCCCACACAATGATGTATGCATTAATTCAAAAATCCATATTTTCCTTTTAAATGTTCTTATAGGAAACTCAATTATGGGTTATTTTTTGAGTACAAAACTATTACTTTAGTATGTTAAATCTTATAAAGAGAAAGATCCTCCATAATCTAATATATTTTTATAATTTTGATAACCATATCTTATGTTTCATAATTCTTCTATAAAAAAAATTGTTAATCGAAAGGTTGATTGATCCTTAACAATAGAAAACAATAATGCTCATATCAAAATAGTCAAAAAAGGAAAAACTTATCTTGTCATCTTATTTATTTATGATTAAAATACATGTATCCTTTATAACTATTTTATATGAGGAAATTACAAAATTGAATTATGGAACTACATTCAATAATAATATTTTTTTTTAATATCTACATCTAATGATTTAATAAAAATATATACAATTACCGAATAAGAGATATCTCATTAAATAAAGAAAAAGCTAATAGAGACATTTATAAATTTTCCCAATAAAAAATCACTATTTGACAAATTAAAAATGTGAATAGGATTGATAAACGCAAATATCAATCCACTAATTTATATAAGTTACTCAATTAAAGATTAAAAATATGGAGAATGGACAAAGAAAAATTTCCTATCTATCATGTGGATTTTAAAACTTCTAATAACGGACAAAGGAGTGATTTTCTATCTTTCCTTGGATTTAAAGGATGTGAAAATAGTAGGAATACAACATTGATTCGAAAGCTATAATCCACTTAATTATTTGAACAATTATATTTTTATTTATATGTGTAAAATCAATTGATTTTCTTTTAGTAGAAAAAACTAACCACTTTCATCAATATTAAAGTCAATACATAGTAAAGATAACATTAACTTGAGGTCAAAGAACAAAATAAAACTAAAACAAAATAGACATCAAATTTCACTCCCAAAATGAAGGCCCTAAATGTATCTAAAGAAGATCCAATACATGACACCACCACTAACACGATTGTAATCCCCTATGGAAACCAAATAGAAAGTAGAAACAACAAATAAAATGATCCAAATATGGAAAAATGCAAGGCATACATGGGAAATGAAATAAGAGAGGAAAAAAATTTGGAACCCATAAAAAGGCAAAGAAGTCACTTAATGGATGGTTTACACTGTTGACCAAGATGTTGTAGTGAAATAAGCACGACGTTGATGAAACAAAGCGCTTTGAAAGTTAGTCAAACACATTGTTTTGTTCTTGATATATATGGGAAATTGATAAATTATAGAAGGAATCCCTTAGAAGCAAAATCTTCTAAAACCAATGGAATAATGAAAGAACAGTCAACGATAATCTACCTTATACACAGTGTATGATATATTTGGAATCGATGATCTAAATATCCTCGATGGCAAGACAAGATGCCAACTTCAACACTCCCTAAAGGGATAACACCTATGCTTTGCAGTTATATCCTTGATGGAAATCCAAGATGCCAACTTTGAGACTCCCCAAAGGGATAACACCTATAATTTGTAGTTGGAACAAGAGCACCTTGACCAAAACAAATGAAATGATTTGGATTAATTGACCACAATCTAAGCCCCACGACCACATTGACCCCATGAGGATGCATTGTCAAAAAATCCAATAGGGGAGGAGAAACTAGCCTCCATTAGAGAGGAAACTTGACTATGAGCTTTGGGCTTCCAAGGGCCGACCTCCTGAAAATAGTCCATGATTTTCAAACTGGTTGAATGAATGTTGGGGGCATATTTTTAAAGATATACTTATTTCTGCAAACCCATACACCCCATAGAAGGTATAGCACGGAAGATCCTACTTGTTTTTTTACTAGAGCTCCAATTGGTTAGCCATGTTACAATAGAAGACCTATCCACCTCTAGATCTACTTCAAGGGAATTTGTGATCACCTCCCAAAAAACATTTTCATAAGGGAAGAGATACCTAACCTCCTTAGGGGATGATCCATAAAAAAGACACTAGCTCGATCCCTGAAAACCTCTCTTTATGAGGTTATCCGATGAGACTATTCAATTATGGGTGGCAAACCATGTAAAACATTCTATTTTTAAAGTCACTTCCCACCTCCACATGTGATCCATTCACCAAACATGAGCCTCAACATGAAAAAGAGACGTGATGAGTGAGTAGGCATCTTTGACAAATATGTCACCATTATAAACCCCATCTTCCCATGCCATCTTATCAAGTGTATCTGTGAGGTAAATCCTAGTGTTAATTAGATGTAACAATATGTATCCCATTGAGCCACAAACTCCTCCTGAATACCCAAATCCAGTGAATAGGGCAACGTGGGAAATGAAAAATGAGAGTTGTGTTCCTTCCCAATATGTGCTAAAGTATAAATAACTCGCTGATTGAGGCACCAGATGATGCAAACTAGAATATTATGCCCTTTAGAATGCCCTTTGATGACGTCTAGGCCAATGAAGAAATTTTCTACTCTGCCCACATGCTAGAAACGATTAGCACAAAACCATAGCCTAACATTATGACGGAGGAAAAACCGCCTAAAGGCAATTTCCCTGACATTCATAATAACTTTACATGAGCCTGTGGGTTATGGCCCACCTATAAAAATCGAAAGAATTTACATTGGTGGGTTTTAGCCCGACCAATCACTAAGCAACGCTTTAACATATAATCTACCAATGACCATCGGTGCCACCATAATGCACAAAACCGGACTCCAAATAAAATAAACTCACATCCATACACTTCTCGAGTCCGCTTGACAATTGAACATCAATTGTACAGCTATTGAACAAATAATTGAACAACAATCGGTCCCACGTTGACTTCCCACATTGAGTTTCCCCTTTTGCACAGGCGCTTCAGTCTACACCATTGATTAAAGTGCGCTAGATCCAATGGTTAACAATGATATCGGCTAGGGAAATTGTGCGACACTTGACCACCCTTAAGGAGACGATAAGGATTATAAATCCTTAATCTATAAAATTTCGGCTCTGCCTTTGAGGTTAAAGTTTGATCTATTTATGGCCCGATATCCGTTGGATAACAGAGGCCATCAAATCCTATGGTCTGCGGCCCTTCAACTAACACACGGGTTAAAAATAGGCCTAACCCCCGCTGTTGACTACGATGTAAGCGGTTAAAATTGAGATTGAAGGCCAGGATTTAGTGTGGCGCTTCAAACCTGATCAATACACCCATAGACTACTAACCTACGTAGTTATGCATTTCACTTGGCTTGTTTAAATTTGGCTCCAATTCCTCAGGAACTAGACCTCGATGACAAATCTTCATGCAAGTTTATAACATGCCAACTCCACACATGCAGATCTTCCCATCTATTGTTCCAGCAGATTATAACACATTTTCTACTTTCCTTTGCCGCTCAGATTATATCCAACATGGATCGTTGAATGTTACTCCACTCCACCTTGCAATCAAACTTCATCTCCGGGTTTGCTACACAGAGTATTTAATTCTGATGATCCACACAACATCGTGCTCTTTCCCTCTTATTGATACCATATATAGGTCTAGTGCAAGGTCAATGCTACCCTTTGACTTCTTTATAAGTGTATCTACCCCTTGCATAATCATGCGATTATCTCCAACAGTGCTAGAACATTTCATCATGATCATAATTTGACCTTCACTTTGTCGTATCTTCTCTTCTTATCTGTGCTTAGGTCCTCTATCAATTCTCCTCTGATTCATAAAGGAATTACTGTCGACCTTTGTGTCTTTGGTTCCCTTTTTTTGCTTGACTCTTCATTTGAGTTATTCTTCTGCGTGCTTCATTAAAACTACTACCTCTGAGCTTTGCATAGATTTCTTTAATTGGATTCATACATTCTGACCATCATCCTCCTGTATGTTCCTTCTCTGCACTCATTCTCTGCTCGAAATTCTCATGCATATATATTAAACAGAGTTCTCCACTACACACATAATTTATCAATTAATTTCTTAATATACACTATATAACTCAAAAAAGAAATCTCTGTATTCAAAAGAAAATGTATATACAAAAGAGTCGTTCTCTCACTGGCCTAATTTTCTAATCAACAACCTTTCTCTTCTCACTACCTGTAGGCTACCATCCAAACCCTATCTATCTGCTAACTCTCTCACCAACTCCTCTTTTATGCCTTCGAGGCTTACAAATTATACACAAAACGATTATTTTAACCAATTTTGGTTCAAATCCTAAATATCCTAATCTAATCCCTAAAATCATGAAACTAACCCCTAGTTTCTCTAACTCACACTCTATTCTTGAAAACTCTCTTAATGAGAAGATTTCATTACAATATCCTCACTATTATACAACCCTTGTAAAAACATAGGAAAATAAATAATTAATCACTCTTTAGGGAATCAGGTCACTTGAAACACAAGACCCTATGCTTACTAAAATATAATGGTTTTTCTGAGCAGGATACTCCTACATCAGACTCCCTAGGTAAGAAAATGTATGACCTCCTGGTCATAAGTCTGGATAATTGATTCCTCTTGGATCCTAGACTTTATTTTGTAATCTGTCTTTTCTTGTCAGTTGTTCTATTGCTGCTATTGCTTGCTTCTTTTCTCTAGGTCTCCATACCTTATGCTACAATGTTCCACTTGCCATGCTTCCATAGTCTATTGCTATCTTCCTCTTGTTGTTGCTTCTTTCCTTTCTTGGTGTTGTCTTCTTTTGAGACACTTACATCATTAACCTTCTTACAAACTCAATTTCTTTGTCTGGTATATCCTCTATCTTCTAATTGCCTTCAACTTTTAACTGCTGAATTTCCATTACTACCACCCTGGTTCTTTCCTCTTGTTCACTATTTTCTTGCACCTTTCTAGCTACTACCATATTGTCCTTCAAGATAATTTTTTCCTTCTATTTATTGTGCCTGTTAAATTCTTCATGACTGTCATTTATGACAATTTCTTTGTCATCCTTCATCAGCAATTTACTCTAGATATTTATCCTCTACTGTTCTAGCTTTCTCCTTTGAAGGTCTAACTCTATATATAACTCAATGGTTTTACTTGGAGTAAAATTTGGAAATTTTACACAATATCCCATTTCTTCATTTTCTATTGACCAATCATCAGATGGTCCTTCTTCCTCTACCAAATCTTCCTTAACATCTTTCAGTAGACGTTCTTTCTCTTCTTCTTCCATTTGGATGTCCACCTATGCCAAATATGTTCTAGTTTTGGCAAAAAAATCTACAATCATAAGACAATTATTAAAATAAAAAATATAAGGCCTTTGTGCCTCTTCTTCCTTTGGAAACCTTTCAGTATGTTTCTTTGATCTTCCCTTTAACTCCTCTCTCAGCACATTAGTATGCTGATTCAAACTAACAGAATTCTTGAGACTATCAGCAAGTCTCTTTTCCACACCATATGTTTTAATGATGCCTCTCTACACTTGTTCATTGTAGTGATTTGTTTCTTCTCCAGTCTCATCGTCATAATCTGCTTCAAAAATTTCATCTTCTGAAAGGTATTCTTCCATATTTTTGACAACTTTACAAGACTGCCTATCCTCTTCCAAACCTACAACCATACACAAATTATCAGCTTTGAAAGCACAAGACCTTATGGTATCATTTTTATGCTTATCCATCAAGTCTTCTGGCTGCTCTGAATCATTCATATGATTCAACTCCTTTGTCTCTTAATTACTTTCAAAAAGTAATTGTCGATGTTCTAGTTCACATACCAAAACATCAACACCTTCTCTAGTATTTTCCTTTTGTTGTAGGTCAACTCATTTGAGCTTCTCTATCTTCAATTTGACACCTATAATCTGTTCAAGCTTCCTCAGCTCCTTTATTAACTACATATTTTCTTGATGATTCCTCTTCTCTTGTAGCCTCTGCAACTTCACTTTCTTTCTCATGACATAACCACATCTCCGGTCCTTCTCATTTCTTTGGAACATCTCCATTACTACTTCTAGTTGAACTGCCATTTCAGCCGTTTCGTTATCATATTTTTCATCAATCATTCTCATGCCATTTGGCTTGGCATCTTTCTTCTTTTCTCCTCTGTTATGGTCTCTTTTAGAACCTCTACTATGACTATCACTATTCATCATCCTTTCCATCTCTATGAGTTCCTCACTCACTTCACTACGAGTTGCGCAAGCCTCTGTAACAATAAGTCTTCCCTACTGCCATTTACCTTGCCAAGTTATCCTTTATACTTGGTCTTTTGGCAAATCCTGGTCCTATGTATGGAACCTCCTTGAGAATTTCACTCTGCTCCTTCTAAGCTTCAACTCATCTGCACTTTAAGAACGAAACTAACCTCCTCTTGCAATCTTTAGCTAGAACATTTAGGTTCTGACCACCTCTTTGTTCACTTAGAAACTCTTACCAGCTTCCTTCATCCCTTAGAAATTCTACCCACATCCTCTATGGAATTGCCTTTGTGAGCTGCAACAATACCTGTGCAGTAACAAGTCTCCTTCTTAAATATGCCTCACTAAGCTTCTCTCCTCTGAGCTCAGTCTGTTATCATTTCTTTGGTTCTTTCCTCTAGAACCAATTGAGAATTCCTTGCTCTAGGTTGTTGCAATCTTCTCGCCTTCTTATGCTGCTACCTGTGCATCAATATAAAGACCACAAACTCTCCAATCTTCAAATCAAATTAAAATAAAAACATATCATCTCACCTTCAATATCTCTGCATGATGTTTTTCTACCATTCACCTGCACTTTGAATGGACTGTTCTTTTATTTAGCCTTCAGTTGTATGTTCAAACTCTGCTACTTCAAGAACTTGGAAAAGTCCCTCTTACAGTTTAATTACTATAATCCTACTCTAAATTCTCACTCATTCGATTTCTGCTAATCATTAGAAAAACTTGCATATCATCACCTGTCTTCAACATCTCACCACTCCCACAAATATGTTTCAGCAGATCTTCATGCTTTCACTATGCAAATTTTGACCATTCAGCTAATGTCAATTAGATTTAGAATTCGATTCTTTCTTTCAATCTCCCAGCTTTATCTTGGTAAATCTCTAATTGTCAGTAAGAATTACTCCTTCGCTGAGTTTTCTTTCACTGTTTCGTTCTTGCTCTTAGTTCTTCAAAAACATTTACCTATTCCTACTCTGATGCCACTTTGACGTAGGAAAAATTGCCTAAGTGCAATTTCGCAAACATTCATAATAACTTTACATCAACCTGTGGGATATGGCCCACCTATACAAATTAGAAGTGTTTACATTGGTTGGTTTTAGCCTGAGCAATCACAAAACATTGCTTTAACATATAATTTGCCAACGAACGTCGATGCCACCTGAATGCACAAAACCAGACTCTAAATAAAATAAAATCACATCCATACAGTTCTCAGTTTCGCTCAGTAATTGAACAGCAACCGGCCCCACGTTGACTTTCCCTTTTTGCACAGGTGCTTCACTGTACGCCATTGATCAAAGTGCGTTGGATCCAATTGTTCCCAATGATATCAGCCAAGGAACTTGCGCGACACTTAACTACCCTTACAAAGATGATAAGGATTATAAATCCTTAATCTATAAAAGTTCTAATCCACCTTTGAAGTTAAAGTCCAATCTCTTTATGGCCCAACATCTTTGGATAATGGAGGCCATGAAATCCTATGGTCTGCAACCCTTCAACTAACACATGGGTTAAAAATAGGCCTAACCCACACCATTGACTGTGACATAAGCGGTTGAAAATGAGATCAGCAGCTAGGATTTGGTACGGTGCTTCAACCCTTATCAAGACACCCGTAGACCCCTAACCTCCGCAGTTATGCTTTTTACTTGGCCTGTTCCACTTTCGCACCAATTCCTCAGGAACTGGACCTCCATGATAAATCTTCATGCTCGTTTATAATATACCAACTCCACACATGCATATCTTCCCATCTGTTGTTCTAACAGATTATAACACAATTTATGCTTTCCTTTGTCACTCAGATTACATTCAACGTGGATTGTTGAATGTTACTCCACACCACCCTGCAATTAGACTTCATCTCTGGGTTTGATATACAGAGCATTTAATTCTGATGATCCACACAACATCGTGCTCTTTCCCTCTTATTGACACCATATACAGGTCTAGCATAAGGTCAATGCTACCCTTTGACTTTTTTATCAGTGTATCTACCCCCTCCATAGTCATGCATTTATATCCAACAATACTAGAACTTTTCATCTTGATCATAATTTGATCTTGACTTGGCCATATCTTCTCTTCTTATCTGTGCTTAGCTCCTCTATCAATTCTGCTCTAATTCATAAAAGGATTCTTCTCGACTTTTCTGTCTTTGGTTCCCTTTTTTTGCATGACTCTTCTCTTGAGTTATTATTTCATGTGCTTCCTTAAAACTACTACCTCTAAGCTTTGCACTGATTTCCTTAATCGGATTCATACAGTCCAACCACCATCTTCCTATGTGTTCCTTCTCTGCTCTCTTTCTCTACTCGAAATTCTCATGCATATATATATTAAACGGAGTTCTCCAATACACACATAATTTATCATTTAATTTCTTAATACACACTATATAACTTAGAAAATGAATATCTGTATTCAAAAGAAAATGTATATACAAAAGAGTATTTCTCTCGCTGGCCTAATTTTCTAATCAATAACCTTTCTCTTATTATGAGACAAATATTTCGGTGTAAATCACATGATAGAGAATTTGTTAATGTGTTTCTAACCAACCAGTGTGGGTCATCGTCAGGACAAGCTGAAGAATCAGATCTAGCTTGCATATTAAATAGTCAGAGCAAAACATCCAATGGCTATACTTCTTAACCAGGTAATAGTTATATTGACTAATGGCTATATTTATCAACGACTAACTTTCAACGGGAAACGGTTAGTTGGACTCGATTAGGGGCATGACCTCTTTTTAATTAAGTAAATTCGATTGACTATTAAACTGATAGTTAGTTATATTCTTATTAAAACAAAAGTTAAAGGGACTATTTTATAAACTTATCATTATAAATATATTATAAAATAAATTAATTTATTTAATTAGTTAAAAAGGTATAAATATAGAGTAAATAAATCGTGTAGTTATAGCAAAGTTGATTAAATATAAATTATACACAGTTGTTGATAATTCTTAATTAAAATAATTTTAAAGGGATTATTATAATATAATTCTAAAATATATCAATTAAATAAATTTATAAAAATAAAAAAATAATTAATTTTAAATTAATAGTTATTTTAAATATGTTTTAAAATGATTAGAGAAATTTTAGGGGTTAGAAAGAATTAATTAATAGTTTATTTAAGGGTTATTAATTAGAGTTTTGAAAGGATTTATTGTATTGTTAATAACAATATAATAGTGTTATCATAATAATATTAATTAATTTTATTAATAAAGTCGTGTACTTATAACCTAGAAATCCTATTAAATATCTTATAATAACCCTGAAGAGGATCAAAGAGGTTAGAGGATATCAAGGGGGAAACAAAGAACGAGCTAATAAGAGGGGGGGCAGGATAGGGAGGAAACGACTAAGAGGGGAGAGCAGGGACCCAACAACTACTGATTTGCCAACCATCCTCCCTATTGAGATTACTAGGTCTCCTCTCAATTTCGATGGCTTCCCTAAATTTTCAGTGATGGAACTGCGAAATTCTAGCAATAATATTGGCATGTTCAATACAAACATGATGATTGGTCTTCTCTGCATGCTTTGGTAAAGCAGAAGACTTGGTTCACCTATGCCTAAGATCAGTTGTGTTCTCACCAATCCTTTGATTAATGGAACGCCCAATCTCACCAATAAAATTACACGACTTTATTAATAAAATTAATTAAATGTTAGTATGATTACACTGTTATATTGTTAATAACAATACAATAAATCCTTTCAAAACTCTAATTAATAACCCTTAAATAAACAATTAACTAATTCTTTCTAACCCCTAAAATTTCCCTAATATTTTTAATAACTTTTTTAAATAACTTATTAAATTTTTTTTTTTTTTTTTTTAATATATTTGATATATTTTAGAATTATAGTTTATAAAATAGTCCTTTAAAAATTTTTATTTTACATAATAATATACATAAAGTATACTTTATATTTAACAACCTTTATAACTTAAAATTTATTACTCTAATTTATAACCTTTTTTAACTAACTATTAATTTAAAGTTCTAACTATTAATTTAAATTAATTAATTTTATTTTATATTTGTAATTATAAGTTTATAAAATAGTCCCTTTAACTTTTATTTTAATAAGAATATAACTAACTATTAGTTTAATAATCAATTGAATTCACTTAATTAAATAAAGGTCATGCCCCTAATCCAGTCCAACTAACCATTTCCCGGTCAAAGTTAGCCATTGGTCAATATAGCCATTAGTCAATATAGCCATTACCTGGTGAAGAAATATAGTCGTTGGATGTTCTGCTCTGACTATTTAATATGCAAGCTAGATCTGATTCTTCAACTTATCTTGACGATGAACCACATTGGTTGGTTCGAAACACGTTGACTAATTCTCTATCATGTGATTTACACCGAAATACTTGTCTCATAATACTTGATATTGATCACAAAAGCCTAAATTCAACAAACTTTCTCTTCTCACTACCCGTAGGCTACCATGCAAACCCTATCTATCTGCTAAATCTCTCACTAACTCCTCTTTTATGCCTTCGAGGCTTGCAAATTATACACAAAATGATTATTTTAACCAATTTAGGTTCAAATCATGAATAATTTCACCTAAATCCTAAATATCCTAATCTAATCCCTAAAATCATGAAACTAACCCCTAGTTTCTCTAACTCACACACTATTCTTGAAATCTCCCTTAACGAGAAGATTTCATTACAATATCCTCACTATTATATGACCCTCATAAAAAAATGGGAAAATAAATAATTAATCACTCTGTAGGGAATCAGGTCCCTAAAACACAAGACCCTATTCTTACTAAAATGAAATTGTTGTTTTGAGCAGGATCCTCCTGCATCAATTTCATTAGGCTTCACAAAATATAGGAGGCGTTATTTTTCACAAGGGCCCAGAGGAGACCCATTATTCCAAATTCAAAATTGTTAGCTATTTAACATGTATGATAGCTTGGAAACCTCTAGGTCCAAAGAATTCCCTCCAAAGTCTCTTCATAAGGAGGGCCTGGTTAAAACATTTTGCATATATAATGCCCGATCTACCTATGGATATCAGTTTGGATAATGTCACCAAAGCACACAAGTGATATCTGTTTTTTCCACGGCTGCATAATTTTTTTTGGGAATAAGTGTGAGAAAGCTAAAATTGATGACATCTCTTATATATCCCGAAATAACAGAATCCTCCACTGTTTCCATGATCCCACTATGTCAAAAATAGCAAGAATAATTCCACTGGCCATCCATAAAGACCAGGTTTTTTCATCTTTTGCTAAGTCTTCCAATGTCGCTTGAAATTCCTCCAAAGAGATTCGGCTATCCATCATGTCCAACTCTTCTTAATTTACCATCACCATATCCAGTTGATCAACTATATTTGTTACCTCTGATTCCCTGTATTGGGACTTGAAAAAATTAACATCTTCTTTCTGAATTTCATGCTGTGATCAGATGATATTATTGTCTCTGTTTCTTATGAACCATATGGAGTTTACATTCTTTATTTTAGAGGTCACCATGTGAAAAAAAAGTGTTCTTGTCACTGTCCTGAATCGAACACATTCTACTTTTTAACCTCCATTCGATTCAAGATCAAACAACTTTTTTTAATTTTTTTAGCTTATATGTTACCTTTTCCATATACATATCCAGGTAAAAATATAAATGATGCATCCATGATTCACACACAAGCTTTGAAAATTCTATGTCTTTCAACCACATATTCTTAACACCACTCCATTCGAAAAATATCATGTCATGGTTAAAGATTCCTATATGAAAGCATGATGATAGTAATCGATTGATCCTCTCGATTAGATAAGAGTGCACCATAGAGTTAACATTGTTTTATGAATTATTTAAATTGAATCAGATTTTACTTTTCACCATCTTAAGAATAACATCAGTTCATTTAAAATCAAAGCTAACATCCGCTTAAAATATAACCTAATTTGAGAAAAATATCGATTAGTGGGACTAAAATAATTATGTGAACATGGATTTGATTGGATATTTTTGTCATGTAGATGATAAAGAATTTTACTATTTCATCTACTTTTCAAGCACTCATATTAGCCTTGCAAAATTACCAAGCATATGAAATTTTCCCATGAGTTTTGTTTGTCTTACGAATTTGCATAGTCGTCACGTTAATCATCTTCGGAAAACAAAGCAATTAGATGAATAAAATCAACACAGACTTTGGCTAACTAATAAATTGGATGAATAAAATCCTTAGAGACTTTGGCGAACAACAAAATTGGGTGAATAAAATTGACATAGTAATCATGAAGATAGAAATGAGAATTAAATCGATTATCACACAACAAGTGGGGACAAAGGTTGTTTCTTTCAAAGAGATTGGCCTAACCATCATCTCCAACTCTTCTTCATTTACCGTCAAGGGGAACACACTAGCCATGACCATTTGATCAACTATATTTGTTTCCTTTCATGCCCTAGATTGGGACTGCAAAAAATTAACAACTTATTTTTGAATGTCATGTTGTGATGAGAGAATCTTACTGTCTCTCTCTCTTATGTACCATATGGGGTTTCAACTCTTTATAGTGGAGGCCAACCTGTGAAAGGAATGGGTGTTCTTGTCACCATCTTGCTCTTATGTACCATATGGGGTTTGAACTCTTTATAGTGGAGGCCAACCTGTGAAAGGAATGTGAAAGGAATGGGTGTTCTTGTCACCATTTTGAATCGAGCACATTGTACTTTTTAACCTCCATTCATCTTCTTGATTTTTCAATATTTTATTCCTCTTTTACATAATATTGAATATTTCCTTCTTAGATTCCCTAGAAAAGAACTTTGGATCTGAAGGGATAGATCCTTAATTTCCTTCTCGATAATAGTTCCTTCCACGTGGCCTCTTTAGGCTCACAGATCCAACATCTAAAAACCTTTTTTTATATTTTTAGTTTATAACATACCTTCTCCATCTGCTTATCCAGGTCAAAATATAATGGACACGTCCATGATTCGTGCAGTAGCTCTGAAAATTAGAGGTCTTTTGACCATGTATGGTTGAATTTGAAAGGCATGGCCTTTTTATCCTTAGCAATAATCCATTTGATAAATACCATATCACTGTCAGAGATTCATATTGTTGGAGGATCTGATTCCAGCCACCTACTAGGTTTCATAGACGTCCATCCAATTATCATAGTTAGTTGAGATTATTCCAGTTATCTTGAATTCAGTTCAGACTTACTACAGTCATTTATTGTTGTTGTCTTTGATTTAATCTTATTTAGTTGTTTCATAATATTAAGAAGAAAAATCTTCTTCTCCACGTTAGTTTTAATTTCTTGTCAGGGTACTAGAGCTTTAGGTCACATAAGACTCTAGAGAGAGCAACAAATATGAAGAATTTGAGGAGGAGAATAAGCCTCCATTGTTTTCAAGAATCTAGTGGTGTGAAGTCCATTATGTGAAGAGGATGAAGAATATCATTATATCCCCTTAGTTTAAAGAGAAGGAAGAAATAATTTTTAATTTTTTTCTTTAATTTTCTTTTGAATGATCAACGCACTCCTCCCCAGTGAACAAGTGCGTTGACCATGTCAAATGATTTTCTCAACTTCCATGTTTCAACGTAGTCATTGTCTATTGAGAAGAAAATTGATATCGTACAAGCTAAGGCATGAGGTTTGTTTCAAGGTTAGATGTGCATGAAATCACCGTCACGTTTCAATGAAATTATTGAAAGCTATGAGGGCTCCACAAAGTCAAATTTGGGTACACTAATGGAATAGGAGTCTCGTGAAGTGATTAGAGAGAGATCTAGGTCTTGGAGTAGGGTTATCATAGGGCACTATTGCATCCACACATGGATCGAAAATCTCGCTTAGCTTTCATATAGCTGCTAATATCTTTCTTCAACATCTGGCATGGACCATGGGATTGGGCCATAGGGTACTTATTAGTATTGACCAGACTCTATGTGCTGGAAATGATTGTGTTATCACTGAGGGGCTCATATAGTTCTTAAACGGATGTGGCATATGCTTCTGGTGTCAAGCCATTGCCCAATGGTGGGGTCCCTGCCCTGTATGGAAAAGTGCATAGGCGTTGGGTCTATTTGGGCAATTGGACCAGCAATGGAACCAGATTTTTGTTGGTATGAAACATCTTGGTATTTGTCATGTAGGTTTTCATGACAATCTTATTTGGATAGGGAAGATGAAGTCTAGAATCATCATTGTTGCTGATACATATCTTTCTCTTTGTATCGGGGATGCTCAGCAGGGGGAGAAACATGTTTTATATGTGTTTCGAAAGACTAAAATCCCAAACAAAATCATCCTTTTATCATGGTTGGTATTCCATAACAAAAATCTAACATGTGAGAATTCATAGAAGAGGCAGTGGCATGGTCCTAGTATTTTTCCTATTTGCAGAACTGACGCGAAAAACAACAATCACATGTTCCTCAAGTGTCATCATACGATTTAGGTAAGGAAAAAGTTGTCATCACGTATCGTTTTCCTTATATACAACATGACTATATTGTGGATTGTATGAAGTTGTGGAGTATTCAGAAGACAGCTTGGAGATCCTTTGCACTTATACTTTTTTGGGATATATGGTAATGGAGAAATAAATGCATCCTTCATAACTCTAGGGAATATTTCTATAAGGTTTTTGAAAAAAATTTATCTAATCTTTCCATGCACACTTCTTATGATTCATGCTCCAAAAAAACATGACACAAGCAGACCTGTCTTCAAATGGAATATCCAATGGGTTTTTCTGATGGTGTTGTGCAATAGAAGATATGTGGATGTTGATTTTTGATTGCAATTTCAAATGAATTAGCATACAGGACTCACTGGCATGGGGGAAGTGGCACTAATACCAAGGGAGAAGCAATGTCTTTATGGGGCCTATTATGGTTCACCGCCTTCCTTGGTATCCCTATTATTCATATCTATGGGGATTCCAAGATTATCATAAATTAGATGAAGGGTAGTGAAAACATTAACAATCCTTTGCTACTTGGTTGGATGGGGAGAATTGGTCTACTATGGATCCAACTCAACAATTCTACAATTATGCACATTGGGAGAGAATAGAAAAAGGAACTGAAGAATTTTTGAAGAGGGGACTACTAGGTAATTTTGGTAATATTCACATGGAAATAATACCGAATCATAATGTTTTAGAGATTGGAGAATTTTCTTTTCTTCGGTAATTTCTATATCAACTCCTTTTTGTATATTTTTTGTATGTCTACTAGTTTCTATCAACACGCTCACTTGGATGGAAGGACATGCTGCTAGCTCACTTGTTCGGATAGATGGAATGGTCTAGTATAAGATATGCCATGTGCATACCTTTTTTGGTCTATTTTTCTATAATCATCTATGCCTTCTTATGTCTATTCTGGAACAGCTCTTGGTCTATGGACTGTTTTTATTTCTGTATCATGTTTGCTAATATAATTTGGATGGGATGTTGGATATGCACACCAAAATGGACTGTTTGATGTGATGGACTTGCCAGGAAATGTTTATATCCTATATATTGATTATGTAATATAATATAAGTGGAAGTAAATGTAGTTGAAGTCAATTTTTTAAATTACAAGTCTCCCTAAGACATAGACCACTAGGCATCTTAATTAAATTTTTATGTGGTTCAAATTAAAGTGGAGTGTTGGAGAATCTAATTACAATCACTTAATAGGTGTGATAGTCGTCCATCTAATTGTCATAGTTAGTTGAGATTACTACACTTATCTTGAGTTTAGTTGAGTCTTACTGAATTCATTTATTGTTGATGTCTTCAATATAATCTTATTTAGATGTTTGAGAATATTATTGTTGATTTCTTCATTACAATATTATTTAATTGTTTGACAATATTAACAAAAATAGTGATGTTACTTTTGATTTCTTATCACCTGTATGAAAAGATTACTGCAATTAATTGAGCCTCTTGATTAAATAAGAGTGCACCATAGAGTTAATTTTTTTTATGAATTATTTAAACTTAATCAAATTTTACTTTACACAGTCTCAAGGATAACATCATTTCATTTAACATCAAAGCTAACGTCTACTTAAAATATAACCAGGAATTAAATCAATTGTTTCACATAGGAACTGGGGGATAGAGGCCATGATTGCCAGTTTGAGGATGACACGAAAGCTTTTGGGATGTGTTAATTTTAATGTCACTATATATTTCAAAAATATTTTTGAATTTATTAAAAAAAATCAAAATGAACTGTTTAATCGTATTCAAAAATATTCCTGGAATGTGTGGGGATACCGCACATTCTTGGAATGGGACGTGTTAATTTTAATTTTAATTTCACTGAAGATTTTTTTTTTTTGGGAATTTGATAAAAGAATCAAAATCACGGGGATATATTCCTACAATGGCAGGTACTAAACTACCACTCCATCTGTACATCATGCTCTCTGATGTTTTTTTTTTCTTCATAAATTTCCTCACGCCCTCTGCGCATTGGTTTTTGTTGACTTATTTAGTAACTATTGTCGTGGCCCATTGTACATCACACATTTTATCTTAATCTTTTTCTTACTAAATTTTTCCACATAGTCGACCTAGAACATCTAGAAGTTGATATGAATTTCATGCATTATACGCTACACTAAGATCAAGTTTTGGCTGGCTGGCTACCCTTGGCTATATATAGAGTCTCACCTATGATATAAAAGCTTGAAATAAGATCAACTACAATTCTTTAATTGTATTGAACTATTTTGTAGTTGTGTTTAATTACTTGATGTTGACCATTATAGTGGAGGAAAGAACATTAGCAGTTTCGGTTTATGTTACAGCAACACTAGCATATATCACCACCCTGGTTCTTTCCTCTTCTTCACTATTTTATTGCACCTTTCCAGCTGCTACCATATTGTCCTTCAAGACAATTTTCTCCTTCTGTTTACTGTACCTGTAAACTTCTTCTTGACTGTGATTTATGACAATTTCTTTGTCATCCTTCATCAACAATTTACTCTGGATATTTATCCTCTCCTGTTCTAGCTTTCCCCTTTGGAGGTCAAACACTCTATATAATTTAATGATTTTACTTGGAGTAAGATTTGGGAATTTTACAGAATCTCCCATTTCTTCATTTGTTATTGACCAATCATCATATGGTCCTTCTTCCTCTACCAAATCTTCCTTAACATCTTTTAGTAGATGTTCTTTCTCTTCTTCTTTCATTTGGTTGTCCACCTGTGCCAAATATGTTCCAGTTTTGGCAACAAAATCTCCAATCATAAGACAATTATTAAAATAAAAAATGTAAGGCCTTTGTGCCTCTTCTTCCTTTGGAAACCTTTCAATATGTTTCTCTAATCTTACCTTTAACTCCTCTGTCACCACCTTAGTATGCTGATTCAAACTAATGGAGTTCTTGAGACTGTCAGCAAGTCTCTTTTCCACACCATATGTTTTAATGATGCCTCTCTGCACTTGTTCATTGTAGTGAATTTTTTTTTCTCCAGTCTCATTGTCATAATCTGCTTCAAAACATTCATATTCTAGAAGGTATTCTTTCATGTTTTTGACAACTTTAAAAGACTGCATATCCTCTTCCAAACCTGCAACCATACATAAATTATCAGTTTTAAAAGCACAAGACCTTATGGTGTCATTTGATGCTTCAACCATCAAGTCTTCTGGCTTCTCTGACTCATTCATATGATTCAACTCCTCTGTCTCTTAATTACTTTCAAAAAGTAATTGTCTATGTTCTCGTTCACATACCAAAACTTCAACACCTTCTTTAGTATTTTCCTTTTGTTGTAGGTGAACTCCTTTGAGCTTCTCCGTCTTCAATTTGACATCTATAATATGTTCAAGCTCCCTCAGCTCCTTTATTAACTGAATATTTTCTTCATGATTCCTCTTCTCTTGTAGCCTCTGCCACTTCACTTTATTTCTCATAACATAACCATATCTCTGGTCCTTGTCATTTCTCTGCAACATCTCCAATAATACTTCAATTTGAACTACCATCTCAACCATTTCTTTATTATATATTTCGGCACTCATTCTCATGCCATTTGGCTTGGCATCTTTTTTCTTTTGTCCTTTATTATGGTCTCTTTCAGATCCTCTTCTATGACTGTCACTAGACATCATCCTTTCCATCTCTATGAGTTCCTCAATCACTTCACTATCAGTTGTGCAAGCCTCTGCAACAATAAGTCTTCCCTGGTGCCACTTATCTCACCAAGCTTTCCTCTATACTTGGTCTTTTTGCAAGTCTTGGTCCTCTCCCTGGAACCTTCTTGAGCATTTCTCTCTGTTCCTTCTAGGCTTCAACTCATCTGCACTTAAATAACACAACTATCCTCTTCTTCCAATCTTTAGCTGGAACATTTAGGTTGTAACCACCTCTTCCCTCACTTAAAAACTCTTACCAGCTTCCTTCATCCCTTAGCATTCTACCCACATCCTCTATGGAATTTCCTTTGTGAGCTGCAACAATACCTCTACAGTAACAAGTCTCCTTCTTGCTACATATGCCTCACTAAGCTTCTCTCCTCTGAGCTCAGTTTGTTAGAATTTCTCTAGTTCTTTCCTTTGGAACTAATTGAGCACTCCTTGCTCTAGGTTGCTGCAATCTTTTCACCTTCTTATGCTACTACCTGTGCATCAATATAAATACCAAAAACTCTCCAATCTTCAAATCAAATTAAAATAAAAACATATCATCTCACCCTCCAGATCTCTGCATGATATTATTCTACCATTCACCTGCACTTTGAATGGACTCTTCTTTTATTTATCCTTCAGTTGTATCTTCAAACTCTGCTACTTCAAGAACTGGCAAAAGTCCCTCTTACACTTTAACTACTATAACCCTGCTCTAAATTCTCACTCATTCAATTTCTACTAATCATTACACAAACTTGCATACCATCACCTCTCTTCAGGATCTCACCACTCCTACAAATATGTTTCAGCAGATCTCCATGCTTTCACTATCCAAATTTTCAACAGTCAGCTAATGTAAATCAGATTTAGAATTTGAGTCTTTCTTTCAATCTCCCAGCTTTATCTTGGTAAAGCTCTAACTATCAGTAACAATTACTCCTTCGTTCAGTTCTCTTTAACTATTTCGTTCTTGCTCTAATTTCTTCAAAAACATTTACCTGTTCCTGCTCTGATACCACTTTGACGCAGGAAAAATGCCTAAAGGAAATTTCCCAGACTTTCATAATAACTTTACATGAGCCTGTGGGATATGGCCCACCTATACAAATCAGAAGTGTGAACATCAACTCGTCCCACATTGACTTCCCGCATTGATTTTCCCTTTTTGCACAGGCGCTTCACTCTATGTCATTGATCAAAGCACGCTTGATCCAATGGTTCACAACAATATCGACCAGGGAATTTGCGTGACACTTAACCACCCTTACCGAGCCAATAAGGATTATAAATATTGAATCTATAAAATTTCTGGTGCACCTTTGAAGTTAAAGTTCAATCGCTTTACAGCCCAATATCTGTTAGATAATGAAGGAAATGAAATCCTACGATATGTGTCCCTTCAACTAACACATGGCTCAAAAACAGGCCTAACCCATGCCATTGACTGTGACGTAACCGGTTGAAATTGAGATTGATGACTAGGATTTAGTGTGGCGCTTCAACCCTAATTAAGACACCCATAGACTCCTAACCTTCACAGTTACACATTTCACTTGGATTGTTTCACTTTGGCTCCAATTCCTCAGGAACTAGACCTCCATGATAAATCTTCATGCTGGTTTATAACATACCAACTCCACACATGCAGATCCTCCCATCTGTTGTTGCATCAAATTATAACACAATTTCTTCTTTCCTTTGGCACTTATATTACATTCAATGTGGATTGTTGAATGTTACTCCACTCCACCTTGCAATTCGACTTCATCTCTAGGTTTGGTACATAGAGCATTTAATTCTGACGATCCACACAACATCATGCTCTTTCCCTCTTATTGATACCATATACAAGTCTAGCATAAGGTCAATGCTACCCTTTGACTTCTTTAACAGTGTATCTACCCCCTCCATAATCATGTAATTATCTCCAACAGTACAAGAACTTTCCATCATGATCATAATTTGATCTCGACTTGGCCATATCTTCTCTTCTTATCTCTACTTAGGTCCCCTGTCAATTCTCCTCTAATTCATAAAGGAATTCTTCACGACCTTTCTATCTTTCGTTCGCTTTTTCTAAATGACTCTTCTCTTGAGTTATTCTTCCATTGCTTCCTTAAAATTACTACCTTTGAGCTTTACGCTTATTTCTCTAATCAGATTCATATAGTCCAACAACAATCATACTCTATGTTCCTTTTGTGCACTCGTTCTCTGCTCGTAATTCTCGTGCATATATATATTAAACAAAGTTCTCCACTACAGACATAATTTATCAATTAATTTCTTAATACACTCTATATAACTCAGAAAACGAATCTTTGTATTCAAAAGCAAATGTATATACAAAAGAGTCTTTCTCTCACTGGCTTGATTTTCTAATAAATGGGCTTTCTCTTCTCACTACCCATAGGCTACCATCCAAACGTTGTCTATTTTCTAACTCTCTCACTAACCCCTCTTTTAAGCCTTCAACGCTTACAAATTATACACAAAAGGATTCTTTCAACCAATTTTGGTTCAGATCCTAAATAATTTGACCTAAATCCTAAATATCCTAATCTAATCCCTAAAATCATGAAACTAACTCATAGTTCCTCTAACTCACACACTATTCTTGAAATATCTCTTAATGAGAAGATTTCATTACAATATCCTCACCATTATATAACCCTCATAACAACATAGCAAAATAAATAATTAATCACTCTTTAGGGAATCAGGTCCCCTGAAACACAAGACCCTATGCTTACTAAAATGAAATGGTTTTTCTTAGTAGGATGCTCCTGCATTACTTTCACGAGGCTTCGCCAAATATAGGAGGCGTTATTTTTCACAAGGTCCCAAAGGACACCCATTCTTCCAAATTCAAAATTCTTAGCTATTTGGCATGTGTGATAGATTGCCAATGTCTAGGTCGAAATAATTCCCTCCAAAGACTCTTGATAAGGAGGGCCTGGTTAAAACATTTTGCATATATAATGCCCCATCTACCTATGGATATCAATTTTGATAATGTCACCAAAGCACACAAGTGATATCTATTTTTCCCATGGCCATAGAAATTGTTCTTTTAGGAATAAGTGTGAGAAAGCTATAACTAAAGACATGTCTTATGTTAGAGCCTAGATTGACCTTAGGCTGAAGGAAGTAGATAGTAGAAATGTTGAATCTGATGAGAAGGAACAAGTAGAAGACCCTGAAAGTTGGAACCCTCCTGCATTAAACACTAAAGAAATATATCCAGTTCCACTCTTGTTCAAACTCTCAAAGAAGTATTATTTTAAAGAAGTAGAGATCAAAGTCAAGATTAAAGGTCTAGTTGTACAGATAATTGGTTTGAATATATTTTATGAAGATGAGATAAGGAAGTTTAGAAAATATGCTAAGGAAGGAAGATTTCATTACTTACATTTTGGGGCCATTAGAATTGGTTTAGCTCCTCTGTTCAGACATGGGATAAATACTCCTTGTATAGCAGAATTATTTGATACAAGGCATAATGAGTATGATCATGCAAGGATAGGAACCATACCGGGAAACTTATCTTCTGGTTGTCAGCATGGAACTATTTTTCCTGATTATGCCATCAGTCTAACAGATGCCCATATTAAAGACTGTTGGAAAGCCTTGATAGGAGTACAGGGTTTGTCTATGGTTGATGACAGTGAATTCCTGTCTGTTATTGTTCAGATGTCCTTCCAGCTTACCAATACAGTTCATCCTAAATTGAAACAGCCGGTGTTGAAAGACTGTATCACAGTAGGGATAGGAAATGCACAAATTGAAGGTGTACATTACGAAAAAGAATCCTTACCCAATAACTGGTATGTTCAATATAAGTCTTTGGCTTCAGATAATGCAAATAGCAAAATCAAAAGAATGGCGCTTACAGATGGGAGTGTAAAGATTATCCCGAATCCTAATGATCCCAGAATCCATAAGCCCATAGTGATGCCAGAGAAACATGTAATACCAGTTGATGATTCAGTCCAAAGTAGAAGATCCTTTTACAAACAACTTACTATACCAGAAGAACAACCTTTTACTTCTACCAGTACACCCCGGTCCAGTACTCAGTTGTATATTCCTCAAGAGAAACCCTTTTTTGCTGTAAATAAAATGTTTAGAACACATGTACATAATTATCCACCTGTAGAAGAATATCAATTTGCCAATAAAAGATTTGTTAGGGGAGGAAAATGGCCACCCAAAACCAAGTTCTGTGTTCTTCATCCCGAATGAGACAGCCACCCACAAGAGCAGATTGTGCTCCTCTGTTAGAACATAATTCTCAAGAAACTGGAGATTTAGACCAAGTCTATCAAGTAGGAAATTATTTGACTACTTGGTGCTCTCATGCTGAAGAAGTTCTAAATGATTTAGGAGAACAGGTTGACTTAATAAATCAAAATCTCAAGCTACTGTATGAAGAACAACAAGCAGAAAAACAAGCAAAAGAAGAAAGAAGGAGAAGAAAACAGAAGAAAAAGGCCAAGAAAATACCACAGTTACATGTAGATATGTCAGCTCCAAATTATTGGGATTTGGAGGAAGATTCAGAAGAGGTTACAGAAGAAGCAGCTAAGTCAAGTGCAGAAGAAGGAACTTCCATGGATACTGGAAAATTAACCAGTAGTTCCAAACCGTCATACAAAATAGATATACCTTTCGAGTCAAAAAAGGAAGTCATGACATTATAACTAGCTGCAATTAAATTCCCATCATTTATTCTGCCATCTATAAAAAATCAGAATAAAGTTCATATTCTGAAAGAAGCTGTAAAATATCCTAGAGTCGAAGAAGACTTGTTTTCAACAAATGCAAGTGGCTATGTTTTAGATCTTGATAACTCATCTAATCCTGGTGAATCTATTAGGATATGGATAGGATCTTTATATCAAATGCAAGTCACTACCAAACTGAATAATATGTCTATCATGATTCTAGCTGAGAAAAGAATGGCAGGTATTGTTTTTTATTGGTGGATGGGAGGATCCGAAGCCGAAAGATTAGTAGTCATGAATGCTGGTTTGGCTACATTTGAAATTTTGTTAAAAACACAGTTTGTACCAGAACCAGTAGATGAAAATAAACAGCTTTTAACTGATCTTAGTAGAATGGAATTGAAAGATTTAAAGTATTTAGATCAGTTTGGAAAATATTTCATGGCTAAAGTCTTTAAGGCTAATCTTTTTAATGATATTTCTCAGAGATTTCTTTTCTTTCAAAGTTACCAAGCAATTTGGGAGATCTGATAATGAAGGATCTGCAAATTCAAATGAAAGGTCTAGATCAGATCTATTGGGTTGATCTTCTATTCCGAGAGTCAGAAAAAGTCAAATATTTGTGTTGGCAGAAGAAAGCGCACGACATCACCCCAAGTTCAGATGTCTGCAGAGCAATATTGCCATGGACGCCTTTTAAGTCAAAGAAGAAATACAAAAGGTATGGCAAGTACAAACCCAAAAGAATATCTAACCCGAAGAGGCCATTTCGAAAATTCAGATTTTTTAAGAAAAAGAACAAACCCAGAAACAACAATTGTTGTTTCATTTGTAAACAAGAAGGACACTTTGCTAGAAAGTGCCCCCAGAAATCATCCAGTAAACTCAAGGCTTGTGTAGATATTGAAGAGTTTCAGGATGACTGGTCTGTAGTTGAGTCTGAAGATGAAATTTCTGATGTATATATTCTTACAGAAGTTTTAGATTGTGAAGATGATCATGAGTTTGTACAGAAAATGAATATTTGTCCATCCAGTTAAGATTTTTCCAGTGATCAGCATTACAGTGATATAGAGAGTTCTTCAGAAGAAGAGATAACAAGTGAGACAGAAGATGATTCAGATGATGACTCAGCAAGCACACTTTCAGTGAAAACAGACAAAGGTAAGCAACCTGCAGTACCTTTATCTCAATTCAATTCTTTCTGTCCTTTTGAAAAGAAGATATCAGCGTCAACCAGTATGCCGCAAGTAGAGTCTCCAAGAGAAGAATCAAACACTTCGTTAAAAAATATTGTTAAAATAGACAGTTTAATTTACATTCCAGTGCAAGTCCAAGTAAAAGGTGAATGGGTTTCAGTAGATGCTTTTGTAGACACTAGAGGTTCAAACAATCTAGCAAGACCTTCTCTTTTTAAACCCTTGTGGAAGCCGTTGAAAAACATATTGGTTTCAGAAACAATTGGAGGATCTGTTCAGCTCACACATTATGTAGACAACATTTCCTTAAAAGTTGGGGGGAGTGTAATAAAAATTTCAGCAATCCAACACTACGACCCTTCAGCTAGTTTAATGCTAGGCATGCCATTTATAAACTCTGTACTACCTGTTACTATCAGCCAAGATAAGCTGATAATAAATTTGAAGAAAAGAGCTATCTTAGTACCTAGACTAAGCCTTGCAAACTCTGAAGCTAGGTATGAAAATAGTCAGAAAAGAGTAGGTACTAGAAGGCCAGTAAAAGATATAGACGACTGGCAAGAAGTCCTACAGTTCTATGAAGCCAGAGCAGAAAATAAAACAAAACAATTTGCCTGCATTGATACAAATTGGTCTACAGAGCAGAAAGATATATACCAAAGACTTCTAAAGAGCTTCTCGGACAACCCTCAGAAATTTTGGGAAACTGAAAGTCCGATGCAAGAAATAGTCACCTTACATGACAATGGAGTAAAAGGGAAAATGATTCCATGTACACCATCTGATGAACAATAAATTCGGAATCAGATTAGTGAATTACTAAAAATGCAGTTAATTGAACCTAGTGAATCCCATTATGCATGTTCAGCATTTTTAGTAAGAAATCATTCTGAGATAGTAAGAGGAAAACCAAGAATGTTTATTAACTATAAACCTCTTAATTCCATTACTTAGAATTTTAATTATCCATTGCGAAGGCCAGAAGTTATTATGCAAAAAATTTAGCATAGTAAGGTGTTCAGCAAATTCGACATGAAGTTTGGGTATTATGAAATCCAGATCCAGCCAGAAGAAAGACACAAAACAGCTTTCATATGTCCAGCATGATTTTATCGGTGGAAAGTTGTTACATTTGGTCTAAAGAATGCTCCAGCCTTTTTCCAAAGAAGGATGGATTATATTTTTGTTAAATATGATTTCATAGTTACATATATAGATGATATATTAATTCATAGTCTTGATGCACATACTCACTTAAAGCATTTAGAGATTTTTCTTGAACAAGTTAGAAAACATGGGATTGTTCTGTCAGAGAAAAAGATGTCCTTATTTCAAGATAATATTGATTTTTTGGGGATAAATGTTGTTAATGGTGCTATTCAAATGCAGACCCATGTGCTAACAAAGTTAACACAGTTTCCTGATGAATTGAAGGACAAAAAGACAATTCAAATATTTCTTGGAGTTCTGAACTATCTCCACAAATATATCCCAAATCTTTCAAAAAAGACAACCCCGATTAGGAGATACATCAATCAAGGATGATCTGAAGAAGCTACTGAAGCAGTAAGAAAGCTTAAAGAAGAATGTCAGCATCTACCAAGGCTTCAGCCACCAGGTGAAGGTTTACTTATTTTACAAACTGATGCTTCACTTGACTTTTGGGCAGTTGTATTGTTAGAATAAAAGAAGAATAGCAAAGGGGACATTGAAGAAAATTTATGTGGATACGCTTCTGGGGAATTTACACCAAGTCAGAAAAATTACTTCATAGCTGAAAAAGAGACATTGGCAATATTCAATGGTATTCAGCGCTTTGAGCTATATCTCACCCAAGTAAATTTTTTGATCAGAACAGACTCTAGAAACTTTAAATATTTTCTGTCCACTAAGATTTCAAGACAAATTGCAAAAGGTAGAATTTTAGCCTGGAAAATTTGGTTTCAGCAATTTGACTTTGAGGTTGAGTGGATTCCAGGCAATTCCAATTTCTCGATAGATTCTCTGACTAGAGATATGAACAAGATGCATATAACCTGTAAATATTCAGTTTTTGAAATTCAAGGTAAAAAACCAGAAGATGATAGTTTTGCTACATTTGTAGATAGATTCAGAATTTTGGAAAATCATGTCAGTTCGTTAACGATGAGATTAAAAAGATAGCAGGTTTCAGACTCAGAAGAAACATGTGGATTCGAAAGTGTCAGGCATGGCAGTCAAAGAACCTAGGCATTTCCTTAGGGCTAGATGACAATTTGGTAAAAGTCTTTTCTTTTCCAAATATGAAAGTCAAGCTTTTCTTCAGAAGTTTATGTGATCTATGGTCTAGCGTCTACACTAAAGAAATGATCTGGACTCTCATGATATTAAATTATTACCAGATCATAGGAGGTTTTGATTTTGCACTCAGCTTGTTTATAGGTGCCAAGGTTCTAGATGTAGAAGAAGTCCCCATGAAAGAAGAAATGATAAAATATTTGGTCTCATTAAAAATTCCCGAAATTTTTGAAGAATTCAACTCTGACCATTGACCATTCATTCAAACAGAGATCAAACATAAATGATGAAGCTTTAATGCATTCGGACTTACTTCTGATTAAAAACGTCGCCTCCCAAACAACACTTCTGAAAACAGAGATCCAATCCTCAGGCGACCATGCGCGAGCCTCCACACGACCTCTCTCCATGGGTCTTCACTCAAGCGCCTTACAACTCAAACCTCTTTCGGATTACAGGAACTGTCCTCAGACAGGCGGTCCAGTAGGCTTCGATATTAATAACACAAAGCAACAAATACACAAATCATATTACAACATAGAGTCTCAGCTCGAAATGAAGCACGAAACAAGTTGAATGATCAGGATGATCCGAATGATCAACCAACACTCTCTTATATAGAGTTAATCTAACTAAGCCTATCTAAAAACTGACGTCAAAAGAAAATAATTGAGGGTCCTGTCAGTATCTTTTTCCACCGACGGTGTCTACTCAATCTTTTCTGTACAAAGGAATCCTGTCACAACATGTGACCAACATTATCACATTGCTGACAAAGATTCTACCATGTCGGACTTCTTGTTTCCCACAAATCTTCTTTGGACGATCCTCGAGATTGTTCGTACTCATCTAACAACTGTTGATGGTACCGATTCATGAGTCGATTATACTGTTCATCGATTCCATCATTTGGATCTTGTGCATCTGTCATTTCGGATTTTTCTTTTGCTTGCATTATTGGTGTCCGGCGAGATGCTGCTGATGATGATTCTCCTGTGCTGAGCTTCGTCTTTATCTTATGTAGGCCCGGTTGTTGAGAGGTATGCATCAATTCTTGCTTTTCCCATTTATTCAGAAACAGGAGAGCACTAACTTCAATATCAAGAAATGAATCTTTAAAAGCACTTCGGGTCGCAGGTGATCTCTGTACTGCCAGCTCAATTCCATCTAATAATTCCCACTTAAATATCTGGAACATATTAGTGGAGCTTTCAATCACATGCTGGATCCACAACCGACAATTTTCATTTAAAACATCTTTATGTTGCCATCCTAGTTCAAAGATTATTGATGTGCATATCCTTTTCGATATCATTAAACTAATCAAGTGGATGACATTATTGTTCCAATTTGGAGATAAGACTGAGATGGTTACTAATGCCTTCTGATTAATTATGAATTTTAGTGCTTTAGGATGTCCTTGTAATCCATCAATTTTATTCAGAATTTGCAACTTTTCTACCAGTCTTAAATTTCCAAACTCATGAAACCATTCTGCATGTTGTTTAATCAATTCTTGATTGTTACCAGATTTAATACTGCCAATCCTTTCCTGACTAAAATTTTGAGAAAAAGGATTTGGTTCAATGTTATCTATGATTCTTAAACTATGCAAATCCCAGGGATATGCGAAAGTTTTTAAATACTGCACCGTTCTTTGTATGCACTGGGATACTCTGGTAACTTGAATCTTTGTACATTTTCCTCCTCTGATCTCCCAATCTACAAAATTTTCAAAGATCTCATACTGAGGGAAAGAATCAGTATTTGCATAATTCTCATCAATCCTTTGGAGGAATGATGATTCTAATTCTTCAAAAATGTCGGGAATTTTTAATGAGACCAAATATTTTATCATTTCTTATTTCATGGGGACTTCTTCTAGATCTAGAACCTTGGCACCTGTAAACAAGCTGAGTGAAAAATCAACACCTCCTATGATCTGGTAATAATTTAAAATCATGAGAGTCCAGATCATTTCTTTAGTGTAGACGCTAGACCATAGATCACATAAACTTCTGAAGAAAAGCTTGACTTTCATATTTGGCAAAGAAAAGACTTTTACCAAATTGTCGTCTAGCCCTAAGGAAATGCCTAGGTTCTTTGACTACCATGCCTGACACTTTCGAATCCACATGTTTCTTCTAAGTTTGACACCTGCTACCTTTTTAATCTCATCTGTTAACCAACTGACATGATTTTCGAAAATTTTGAATCTATCTACAAATGTAGCAAAACTATCATCTTCTGGTTTTTTACCTGGAATTTCAAAAACTCAATATTTACAGGTTATATACATCTTGTTCATATCTCTAGTCAGAGAATCTGTCAAGAAATTGGAATTGCCTGGAATCCACTCAACCTCAAAGTAAAATTGCTGAAACCAAATTTGCCAGGCTAAAATTCTGCCTTTTGCAATTTGTCTTGAAATCTTAGTGGACAGAAAATATTTAAAGTTTCTAGAGTCTGTTCTGATCAAAAACTTTACTAGGGTGATATATACCTCAAAGTGTTGAATACCATTGAATATTTCCAATGTCTCTTTTTCAGCTATGAAGTAATTTTTCTGACTTGGTGTAAATTCCCCAGAAGTGTATCCACATAAATTTTCTTCAATCTCCCCTTTGTTGTTCTTCCGTTGTTCTAACAATACAGCTACCCAAAAGTCAAGTGAAGCATCAGTTTGTAAAATAAGTAAACCTTCACCCGGTGGCTGAAGCCTTGGTAGATGCTAACATTCTTCTTTAAGCTTTCTTACTACTTCAGTAGCTTCTTCAGACCATCCTTGATTGATGTATCTCCTAATCGAGGCTGTATTTTCTGAAAGATTTGGGATATATTTGTGGAGACAGTTCAGAACTCCAAGAAATCTTTGAATTGTCTTTTTGTCCTTCAATTCATCAGGAAACTATGTTAACTTTGTTAGCACATGGGGGTGCATTTGAATAGCACCATTAACAACATTTATCCCCAAAAAATCAATATTATCCTGAAATAAGGACATTTTTTCTCTGACAGAACAATCCCATGTTTTCTAACTTCTTCAAGAAAAATATCTAAATTCTTTAAGTGAGTATGTACATCAGGACTGTGAATTAATATATCATCTATATATGTAACTATGAAATCATATTTAGCAAAAATATAATCCATCCTTCTTTGGAAAAAGGCTAGAGTGTTCTTCAGACCAAATGGAACAACTTTCCACTGATAAAATCCTGCTAGACATATGAAAGTTGTTTTGTGTCTGTCTTCTGGTTGGTTCTGGATTTGATAGTACCTAGACTTCATGTCAAATTTGCTGAACACCTTACTATGTTGAATTTTCTGCATAATAACTTCTGGCCTTGGCAATGGATAATTAAAATTTTGAGTAATGGCATTAAGAGGTTTATAGTTAATAACCATTCTTGGTTTTCCTCTTACTATCTCAGAATGATTTCTTACTAAAAATGTTGAACATGCATAATGGGATTCACTAGGTTCAATTAACTGCATTTTTAGTAATTCACTAATCTGATTCCGAATTTCTTGTTCATCAGATGGTGTACATGGAATCATTTTCCCTTTTACTCCATTGTCATGTAAGGTGACTATTTCTTGCATCGGACTTTCAGTTTCCCAAAATTTCTGAGGGTTGTCCGAGCAGCTCTTTAGAAGTCTTTGGTATATATCTTTCTGCTCTGTAGACCAATTTGTATCAATGCAGGCTAACTGTTTTGTTTTATTTTCTGCTCTCGCTTCATAAAACTATAGGACTTCTTGCCAGTCGTCTGAATCTTTTACTGCCCTTCTAGTACCTACTCTTTTCTCACTATTTTCATACCTAGCTTCAGAGTTTGCAAGGCTTAGTCTAGGTACTGAGATAACTCTTTTCTTCAAATTTATTATCAGCTTATCTTGGCTGATAGTAGCAGGTAGTACAAAGTTTATAAATGGCATGCCTAGCATTAAACTAGCTGAAGAGTCGTAGTGCTAGATCGCTGAAATTTTTATTACACTCCCCCCAACTTTTAAGGAAATGTTGTCTACATAATGTGTGATCTGAACATATCCTCCAATTGTTTCTGAAACCAATATGTTTTTCAACGTCTTCCAGAAGGATTTAAAAAGAGAAGGTCTTGCTAGATTGTTTGAACCTCCAGTGTCTACAAAAGCATCTACTGAAACCCATTCACCTTTTACTTGGACTTGCACTGGAATGTAAATTAAACTGTCTGTTTTAACAATATTTTTTAACAAAGCGTTTGATTCTTCTCTTGGAGACTCTACTTGCGGCATACTAGTTGACGTTGATATCTTCTTTTCAAAAGGACAGAAAGAACTGAATTGAGATAAAGGTACTGCAGGTTGCTTACCTTTGTCTGTTTTGACTGAAAGTGTGCTTGCTGATTCATCATCTGAATCATCTTCTGTCTCACTTGTTATCTCTTCTTCTAAAGAACTCTATATCACTGTAATGCTGATCACTGGAAAAATCTGCACTGGATGGACAAATATTCATTTTCTGTACAAACTCATGATCATCTTCACAATCTGAAACTTCTGTAAGAATATATACATCAGAAATTTCATCATCGGACTCAACTACAGACCAGTCATCCTGAAACTCTTTAATATCTACACAAGCCTTGAGTTTACTGGATGATTTTTAGGGGCACTTTCTAGCAAAGTGTCCTTCTTGTTTACAAATGAAACAACAATTGTTGTTTCTGGGTTTGTTCCTTTTCTTCAAAAATCTGAATTTTCGAAATGGCCTCTTTGGGTTAGATATTCTTTTGGGTTTGTACTTGCCATACCTTTTGGATTTCTTCTTTGACTTAAAAGGCGTCCATGGCAATACTGCTCTGCAGACATCTGAACTTGGAGTGATGTCGTGCGCTTTCTTCTGCCAACACAAATATTTGACTTTTTTTGACACTCGGAACAGAAGATCAACCCAATAGATCTGATCTAGACCTTTCATTTGAATTTCTAGATCCTTCATTACCAGATCTCCCAAATTTCCTGGTAACTTTGAAAGAAAAGCAATTTTCTGAGCAATATCATTAAAAGGATTAGCCTTAAAGACTTTAGCCATGAAATCTTTGCCAAACTGATCTAAATACTTTAAATCTTTCAATTCCATTCTACTAAGATCAGTTAAAAGATGTTTCTTTTCATCTACTGGTTCTGGTACAAATTGTGTTTTTAACAAAATTTCAAATGTAGACAAACCAGCATTCATGACTGCTAATTTTTCGGCTTCGGATCCTCCCATCCACCAATCAAAAACAATACCTGCCATTCTTTTCTCAGCTAGAATCATGATAGACATTATTCATTTTGGTAGTGACTTGCATTTGATATAAAGATCATATCCATATCTTAATAGATTCACCAGGATTGGATGAGTTATCAAGATCTAAAACGTAGCCACTTGCATTTGCTGAAAACAAGTCTTCTTCGACTCTAGGATATTTTACAGCTTCTTTCAGAATATGAGCTTTATTCTGATTTTTTATAGATGGCAGAATAAATGATGGAAATTTAATTGCACCCTGTTCTAATGTCATGACTTCCTTTTTTGACTCGAAAGGTTTATCTATTTTGTATGACGGGTTGGAATTACTGGTTAATTTTCCAGTATCCATGGAAGTTCCTTCTTCTGCACTTGACTTAGCTGCTTCTTCTGTAACCTCTTCATTAAAAACTAAACATTTGTAATAAATATCTTAGTCAATTTTCTCTCTTTCCTATTCTATTTGAAAATAATCAAATTGTACTACTTTGTTACTATTCTAATTCATGATTGATTTTGATCATTAGAATGATTATTAATTGAGACGAGAAGCTCAATTTACACCCCAATATGGGTGGGAAAATAAAAATTATGTTCTAAATAGAAAAATAAAAAAATGAATATTTTGTAAAGTAATTAGAAGTATATAAAATGTGCGAATTAGATGTTTAAATCTTATACTTTTCAAAAATATTTCAGCTAGAGATACAAAGAAACTATTTGAAGATTTATGTTAACTAATTTATGTCAATATCAACTTCATATATATCTATATATAAGAAAAAAGTTTTTTATGGTTAAAATTTTTATTTGGTCGTATATATACTCTATTTAGCATTCAAAAATACAGTTTCAACAATGAAAAATAACACATTGTATCTTTCACTCAAAATGTTTGCACATGAAGAAATTTGATCCCTACATCTGCACTTAAAATGGATCTATGATGGTATATATTGGACACATTACTATGATCATTTGTCATTAAATAACTTTATACTTAATATATAGTTTGCATATTAATCTATTATTCATTAAGTAAGCCTCACGTTTTAAACATAAAAGTACAAATAATAAATAAAAATAAATTGTGCTACTACTCACATTCAACATTTAATTTGATCTTAAAAAATTATTTTCTCCTCAACTCTAAAATGGTGCAAACTTCCTAGAATAATATGTAATGTTGATGGTGATAATGATGATTATCATCCACTAAGACGAAATATGGTATATAAGAAGGTAAAAAGATATTACTAAATGTTATTTCGAATTTTATTGTTATGCTAAAAGACATTAAAAGGAGTGTTTCTAGATCATCATAATTTTGTTTAGTTAAACAATCTCGAAGGTTGGTACCGTCACAAATATTTTGAAATTTAATTCCAATATGAGTATAAACTGGATGATCTATGACAGTTTTTAAATCTTCAACCATATTACTAGTGTTGCAAAGGTGATAGCCTTTTTATTGTGCTAACACTCTTTTAATAATAATCATAACTTAACACATACATGTTATTTTACTATATATCGGATTATAATTAAATAGGTTAATAATAGCAACATACACATCATTATTTTCATAAAATAACCTTAACAAACTTATCTTTTAACATAAACCATAAAAGTATTAAAAATAAATAATGTAAGGAATCCACATTAAGATGTGAAAGATTTGCTTTTGAAAGTTTATGTAAATTTGTTTTATAAATTTTATCATGATAATTTTTACACAAAAAATGGTGAATATCTACATTAAAATTAGTGAACTAAGTGACTTTCTGATTCGTCATTTCGAAAAAATTTAATCTAGTTAATGTTCTAAATAATGGTACATATTGGACACATTACTAAGATCATTTGTCATTAAATAACTTTATGATATATATTAATCTATTATTATTTCAGCAAGCCTCAATCTGCTACTCACATTCAACATTTAATTTGATCCTATTTATTTTTCTCCTCAACTCTAAAAGAGTGCAAACTTCCTACAATAGTATGTAATTATGATGGTGATAATGATGATTATCATCCACTAAGACCAAATAAGGTATATAAGAAGGTAAAAAGATATTACTAAAAGTTATTTTGAATTTTATTGTTATGCTCAAAATGCATTAAAAGAAGTGTTTCGAGATCATCGTAATTTTGTTTAGTTAAACAATCAAGAAAGTTGGTAGCATCACAAATATTTGAAATTTAATTCGAATATGAGTATAAACTAGATGATCTATGAGAGTTTTTTTAATCTTCAGCCATATTACTAGTGTTGCAAAGGTGATAGACTTTTAAATTGTGCCAACACTCCTTTAGTAATAATCATAACTTAATGCATACATGATATGTACTATATCGGATTATAATTAAATGGGTTAATAATAGTAACATACACCATTATTTTCATAAAATAACCTTAACAAACTTATCTTTTAATATAAACAATAAAAATATTAAAATAGTTAATGTAAGGAATCCAAATTAAGATGTGAAAGATTTTCTTTTGCAAGTTTATATAAATTTGTTTTTATAAATTTTATTCATGATAATTTTACACAAAAAATGGTGAATATCTACATTAAATTAGTGAACTAAGTGACTTTCTAATTCCTCATTTTGAAAAAGCTTAATTTAGTTAAAGTTCTAAATAATGATATATATTGGACACATCACTAAGATCATTTGTCATTAAATAACTTTATACTTAATATGTATCTTGCATATTAATCTATTATTCATTAAGCAAGCCTCAATCAAATTTTTTATTAACATAAAAGTACAAATAATAAATAAAAATAAATTATGCTACTATTCACATTCAACATTTAATTTGATACTATTTTTTTTTCTCCTCAACTCTAAAATGGTGCAAACTTTCTACAATAGTATGTAATTATGATGGTGATAATGAAGATTATCATCCACTAAGACCAAAAATGGTATATAAGAAGGTAAAAAGATATTACTAAAAGTTATTTCGAATTTTATTGTTAATATGCTCAAAAAGTATTAAAACAAGTGTTTCAAGATCATCATGATTTTGTTTAGTTAAACAATCAAGAAGGTTGGTAGCGTCACAAATATTTTGAAATTTAATTCCAATATGAGTATAAACTAGATGATCTATGAGAGTTTTTTAATCTTCAACCATATTATTCGTGTTGCAAAGGCGATAGACTTTTAAATTGTGCCAACACTTTCTTAGTAATAATTGTAGCTTAACACATACATGATATTTACTATATCTGATTATAATTAAATGGGTTAATTATAGTAAAATACACATCATTATTTTCATAAAATAACCTTAAAAAACTTATCTTTTAATATAAACCATAAAAACTATTAAAATAGATAATGTAAGGAATCCAAGATTAAGATGTGAAATATTTGCTTTAGCAAGTTTATATAATTTTATAAAGCTTATCATGATAATTTTTACACAAAAAATGGTGAATATCTACATTACAATTAGTGAACTAAGTGACTTTCTAATTCCTCATTTTGAAAAAACTTAATCTAGTTAAAGTTCTAAATTCTAGATCCATTGAAAACTTCCAAATTTAATGAAATATGTGTTACTACCTAGGCGTCAATATATAGGTTGTAAGTTGGCCTAATCATACATGTTGTCACCTCAGGTCCAACTACGTAGCCATAGAAGAAAATAGATTCCTTCCTCATGCAAGGAATACTTACTAGTAATATCCAAGCATCTGATAATACACTGTCCCTCATCTGATCTCAACTCGGTCTTTGTCTGAACTGCCATGCATCAGTTATTCATGAGAGAATACTCAGTTATCTAAAAATAATAGTTGTCACATGCATGCAAGCATCAACAAACTATATCTCATTAATTTAACAACTTTTTAAATTAATCTAACTGGACTTGACTAAGTTAAACTAAGCCAACTGATCCTCTCAATATAGAACTGAACCTTATCTCCTTTAATCAAGGGATAAATTCGTAAATCAAGAGAGGAAATAATTGCATGATCTCACAAAGACTTCAAGTTTAATTTTCCATAACTAATTAACTCATGGAGATTAATTAATTAATATTTTAAACTAATGGTAAGACCAAATTCATTTTTACATCCTATAGTTAGACCAGGGGCTGCTAAAAATAGGAAGGGACCCATAAATGCTATTTTTAGAAGTTTCTATTTTTAGTAGCTTCACCTCTCACCGAAGGTGGCCAAAATGCTCCTTGGCAAAACTCCTATTTTTAGCAAATCTATTTTTAGAACTTTCTAAATCTAGAATTTCTTATTGCACACTTTTCAACAGTTCAAACATGCATCAAGGATTTTTGCTCAACAGTCGAGAAGAGGGACAAATAATTAAGTTGCAAATAAATCCTGAGAGATCTTATTTTGTTAAATTTGATGGTCCTCCTATCTATAATGAAAATGGTTTAAATGGGGAATAGGATGAAGCTCTTCAAGTTCATCAACTGGGTGTTGAACATAGAGGAAGAAACCAACAAGTGGGATATGTTGGAAAATAATATATTGAGCCATTTATCATAGAAAGAGAGGCTATGTTATGTAAAAAGAAAGTTGATAAAGAGATTGTATATCATTGCATTGAAGAACACAATGATGCCCATGGATCAGGGGTAAACAATATATTTGAAGTTGACCATATGTCATATAGTGATGTGAAAAAAATTATTTTTCTTCCCGAGGTTATAATTATAAATTATTTTCAATCAAAGCTTAGAGATGAAAAGTAGAGACATAAAAGTGACATAGATCATTGTATTAAAGATGTTGCTGATTGTTATGTTGAGCATATTATCCCAACGTAAGGTTTATTTGAGCAAGAACCTTCACACGTAGAGAATTTCTTTTTTGGAGCTGATCATGACCATATTTTTACTTATGCTTTTGAGGATCCTGTGGCAGATTACATGGAGGAATTTATCAGTAGTCTACACATACTACTTTGTGGATGTATTCCTATCTTTTGTTGTGAGATGCCCTTATGCATAGTTTATTTTCAGTTCAAGATGAATTGTATTTTCAAGATTCACTGGCAGAATGGTTCTAGATGAAGCACTCAAATGCTAACTTGGTACCATTAGAAGATCGACTTCACCTGATGGAGATCAGTCATGCACATAGGTAGGAACATGTACATAAATAAGCTTCGGTGTTGAGCATTTAGTTTTCAGTTGTAGTTCTTTAGTTTAATTTTAGCGGATAAATAAGGATGACTGTCCCAGTTGGAAACTGGTTTACAAAGGTTTCAGACTTCAAGAATGTCAGGTTTTAGTTTGTCAAATTTTAGTGTTTTCACAGTTTTGGACTCCATGCCCAATTAAGGCTACAGACCTACGATTCTCAATATTTTTCTATCAAAGCATAAGCACCCTATCACTGCAGATATCGGCATGGCTTCACTGTACAAAATTTTCACACAGTTAAGTTGGTGAAGCAATGTATGACTCCATGCTTGAGGAAAAGGCACTAATCTGTAGTTCTTAATGCTTCTGTGGCAGAAGCACTATCCCCAGGTGGAGCCAGATGTTGTAGCTTATATTGTGATTTAAGCTTTATTTATCAATTTTATCACAATGTGTGGACTAAAATCACTGCAGGGGTTCAACCTCAATGAATCTCCTTTATATTATTTACCCCCACAAAGTCTAAAAGTAATGAAGTATTTTGTTTGTTGTCATATATCAAAATCGCAAAAAACAAATTGTTAAAGACTCGGCCCTCGATTTAGTGAAGGTTGTGATGCAATCAAATGACAATCGCAAATCGCAGTGGGGTACTAGTATGAAGTATCACCCGAGTTCCACCAATTGCAATTTGCGATAAGGTCCAGAACTGAAAATATATGTATTGCGTTTAATAACTCCGGCGGGTGCATAGAACTCCTTATGTATATGTGTTGGTTCATTCCACTGATTGTGATTTGCGATCGGGATTGCAGACATGATATTATATATGCCATGTTTTATACTTCCGGCGGGTCCGCCATATCACAGATTGTTAAGGTTTGGGTTAATACACCAACTGAGAGCACCAATTGCGATTTGGATGGGTTTCGAACCTGATGAATTATTAAATATATATTTATGTCTAATTGAGTTTGTAAGGGAGTCAAAAGACTATTGAAAAGGTGGAACCAATGGGTTTTAAATAGAGTTAATTATTTTCTGAGTTCCGCGGTAACCAAAGGTTTGTGTCAATATCGTTGTGTAAAGGGAAAAATTAGTGTCAGAGACGAATCAAAAGAAAAGGTGATTGGTCAGGTTTCTTTATGTTTTCGGCAATCAAAACACTGTCGATATATATGTGGACCCCTTCTAAATCTTTTGGCGCAGTTTTACATAAGTTCTTTGTTTCAATATTGTATATGTAATAAAGTTGAATAATTTCAAATAGGAAATAGTTTTATAACTATTATAAAGTAGTTTATTAGCTGTTTCAAGAAATTAGTTTCAAAAACTAATTTGATAGTTAATGAGAGAGGGAAGATATAAAAGCCCAAAAAGGGAATTGTAATGGGTTCAAAATTTTTGGAGAACCTGGAGACTATGCCACAATATTCCTGATATAACTGTTGATTAATGAAAGAATCAGAAGTTTCCATGTATTGCTGGGTATGATTTTGTGACTTCTCTATTATGTGTCATCTTAGGTTTTCTTCCTTCAAGTATGGTAATGAATCTGCAAGTCTTTATTTTCTTTTGTAGATAAAGTTAAAGTTCCTTAAAAGAGCACTCCTACACTTGAAGTTGTCACCTTCCTTTCTAAGTTACAGATAGTAGTTTCCATGTAAGGAAACCTATTATCTTTAACTTCTCCAAGTGTCCTAGATAGTAGATTCTATGTTAAGCAACGTATTGTCTATGACTCAATTGTCACCCTCATAATTCTTCTAAGTTACAGATAGTAGTTTCTGTGTAAGGAAACATATTATATTTAACTTTTCCAAATGTCACAAATAGTAGATCCTGTGTTAAACAACATATTGTCTCTGACTTCTTCAAGCTTTCTTCATTTATCATTCATATTCAGCTATCAAATGGTATTCTAATATTTCCTTGTCACCTAAGTATTGAGAGTTAAAAACCAAGTCTCCCAGGTCCTTCATTTGAGAACACAACATATAATTAAGTGACAGTAATTGCAAACATTAGTGTCTTAAGAATAATTTCTCTACAACCAGGAAATTGGTTTCATAAGGTACAACAAGATGCATAATTTAATTTGTCATCCAAGGAGTACCCATGTTGCATATTTTTTATGGACCCTTCTAAGCGAAAAATGAGAAATACATGAAAAATCGTTCTTACAATCACTTTTTTTTTGTGTATTCCACTTTTTTCATGTAGTAGGGTCCATCGAAAGTATGCAATATCTGTAGTTCTTGGATGAAAAATTAAATTTCTCATCCAACAAGTGCTCCCACTTGAAATTTGACTAAAATCATAGGGAGATAAGTTTAAAATAGAAGTTGAATTTTTTTTTTCTTTTTTCCCTCAAAAAAATCGATGAGGTAATCTAACCTTATTTTATTATTTCCACTATTAATTTATAATATTCCTTAGGAGGCCCATTTTAGACTTCAAAATTTCTGTAATGGAAGATTTTCTAGATGTATTGCAGCAAGAGAAAGACTTCACCAAGCTAGACTTAAAGTCAGGATATCACTAGATTTGAGTTAGAGAAGAAGATAGCTGGAAGACTACCTTCAAAACCATAAAAGGTTTGTGTGAGTTGTTATTCATGTCATTCGACCTATGTAATACACCAGCAATGTTTATGAGGTTAAAGAATGATATATTGCACCCTTTTATATATTCATTTATTATTGTCTATTTGGATGATATAATGGTATACAATGCTACTTGGGTGGAGTGCATCTCACATTTGACATAGGTATTAGAAACACTAAAGAAGCACTATCTACTATGAAATCTCAAGAAGTATGATTTTGTACAACAATCTATGGTGTATCAAGGGTATGTGATATGTGGAGGAGAGTTGAAGATAGATCCTATGAAGATGCAGGTCAACATGAAATTGCTACTGCTTACTAAAGTTTATGAGGTTAGCAGTTTTTTGGGGTGGCATTATACTAGAGGAAATTCATAGACTCATTTTTAGTGATAGTAGCACCACTCCATGCCATGCATAGTAGTAAGTGGAAATAGGTTCTAGCAGATAAATGGATAGTAGGGTGCCTTCGAGGAGATAAAGAAGAAGATCAATCTAGTAGTAGTTATGGAATTACTAAACTTGCAACAACACTTCAAAATGGAGAGAGATGTGAGTGGTTATATTATGGGAGTGTTCATGATGCAAGGAGGAAGGCCTGTATGCTACCATTTTGAAGTATTCCATGGGGAAATTCTTAAATACCCTACCTACGACAAGGAGCTATATGCCCTAATGCAAGCTATGAAGAAGTGGAAGAACTATTTGATGGGAAACGATATAGTAATCCACACAAATCACTAGCCACTATAGTACCGAGAAGCATAGAGTAAGTTATAATAGACTAAACAATATTACAAGCGGATGGGGTTTCTACAATAGTTTCATTTAGTGATCAAGAAAAATAAGGGAAACACAAATAAGTTGTATGACATTATTTTAAGTCCACCCAAATTAAATATCACAACTTTATGAACTATGATATACATGGAAATGTTCATCCATGATGCATACAAATAGCCATATTTAGATGATGAGGACATGAAGTATTTGTTTTAGCAATTTCAAAGATACATTAATGTGCACGATGGTAACAAGACCATTGGCTACCATCTCTAGGATTGGTTACTTTACATGTTGGATAAGTTATGTTCTTCTAAAGGTGAGGAATTATAGTGTGTTAGAGAGGCTCACCCCTCCAAGATTACAGGGCACTTTGGTATATGGAGGGAAATGTCCAACTTGCATAGTTATGTGTATTGGCCTAGGATGCAATAACATGTAGCTACGTTCATAAGAGGATGAAAGTTTTGTTTTACTATCGAGCCTAGTAATAGGAAACAAATTATATATCATCCCTTTCCTGTAGCCACTCCTCCATGGGAAATAATTTCCATAGAATTTGTGGGAATTTTACGAACAAGAAGGAATGGACATGACTACCTATTCATGTTACTTGACAAGTTCATCAATATGTCTATTCCAATTCCCTATAAACATACCATTAGTGGACAAGAAGCAGTAAACTCATCCTTTGGACACGTTTGGGTGCACTTTGGAATTTCAGGGAGCATTGTTTTAGATAAGGAAACAAGATTTCTTAGTGTATTTTGGACTAAATCAAGGGAGAATATGGACACAAAGTTGAAGAGGTATACAAAATTTCATCCATGAGTTGATGGGTAGAAAGTTGTAGTCAATAGGAAATTGGTGCATGATTTGAGGGGTTACAATCAGTAGCATCCAAATACATGGGATGAAAACTTGGTACATGTATATCATTCCTATAATAGATTATCCCACGGTTCTATTGGTAAATGTCCATTTGAATCTTGTTTTGCATATTTACCACCTTCACCTTTGGATGTTGCATAGGGGTAACAAGGAGTAAGGGAGGATCTTACAAGGGATGCCTTGAGGGACGATTTTTTTTTTTGAGATCATGAAGATCCATATATCGGTGTAGGAGACACTTCAAAAGACATAGAAAAACTATAAGGATAGAAATGATTAACAAAAAATAGAGAATTAAATGAAGGTGGGAGATAGAGTATGGTTATAGTTGAAAAAAGAGAGCCTACAAGGCCCCAGGAAGAAAATCAAGGCCTTGTGATATGGTCCATTTAAGATAGTAGAAAAGGTGTGAGATAGTGCCTATAAAATTATTCTACCCGATAAATGTGTATTTAATTAGTTGTGAATATATAAAATTTGAAACTCTATGAGCCTTCCATGTTAGTCAGGAGGTGGAACATGTACTACCTTCTATAGAAAATTTGGCATTAGATGTTGAAGAAGAGTTTAAAAAAGAAACATTTTTCAGAAGAGGTATAGAACTATGTTGTGGGAATTTACAGGGTAAGTTCCTCAGAAAGAACACCAAAAGGACACCACTCACAAACAGATCACAGATCAATACACCAATATTTTGATGTGGTTAAAACCCTCACAGAGGGAAACAGTGCATGGTCTGTGCCAACATGGCTACTACAGGAAATTTATTAATAAAAGAATGAAAATTTACATAAGCTTCTCTCATGCACGGTGGACCTACAAATGACCCTCCATGTGCTTTAAATAGAATTCATGGACCAATCGGGTGTCAAGCCACGGATCAAGTGTCGGTAATACCGAGGAGAGAATGAACCGTCGGATCACTACATATCGTGACCGTCGGATTGTAAGTTACAAATGTACATGTTAAAGAAACACACTTTACCTAACTCTATACTAGACCAAGTTATACTTAACTATTCCTACATGTCGGAATATCCTAACATATGTAATAGGCATAGCATGACTTTTGGTAGATTGGGTTTAAAGGATAACTTCAAGGAAAATCTAAATGATAACTTAAGAGAAGGTGGAGGAAAATTTTCCTCACCTCATTCAATAGAATATTTTGGGGACCAAAAGCCTCCCAAAATGGGAAGATGTGATCTAGATTGGATAATTATATTTGTTTTCATCCATATTGATGCCTTCAAAGTGGAAAAAATGGAGGAATCATATCACAAAACTATTTTTATTAGTGGGACCCAGTTTATTAAATTGGGGTCTGAAACTTTCTGGGAGAATTTTGAGGCATCTAACATGTATTTTGGGGTTAAAATTTTTTTCTTACAATTTCAATTTTTTTAACTATTCTACACATAGAGACCTTTTCAATGGCCCAAGAATAACCTCAATCAGTGTTCCTATGAAAAAATTATTCCACTCAAAATTTGACCTTCCTATTTTGTCCAACATACTTCAAGAGGACACCACGTCAACCCCATTACTCATGGAAAATTGGATATCCATGTGATAGTGATGAAGAGGACTATAAAGGAATTGTTTTTGTAAATCCAATTAGTAGTTGAATGAGTCAAACCTAACAACTGTTATGCTATCAGGTTTTGTTATAAATGAGCCACAAGGAGGAAGGAATGATATATGCCAAATTTCCAATTCAATAGCTCTTTTTGATACTAGTATAGACCCCTTATGTTTCTAACAAATATAATTAATTGACAAAAGGGAAGTTCCTTTGACATTTTTCTTACAAGGAAAGTTGTAAACTCGTAAGTCAAAGTGCATCATACACTTGGATTGTAGGATGTTTATTTAAGAATGGAATATATGAAATATTAAGGAGATATTTGAGGGAAGATGAATTGTATTACATTCTCCAAAATACCATGATGGGCCATGCAGAGGATACTATGCTACAAAAAGGATAACTTGTAATTTTTTAGTGTTGGCTACTTTTTTCCTACCTTTCATAAGAATGTCTTTAGATAAACTTCTCACTATGATTAATTCCAAAGGATGGGGAAACAAACTAGAAAAATTGAGATGTCACTCTGTCCGAAAGTGTCATTGGAACCCTTTGATAAATGGGGTATGGGGTTAATAGGTCCTATATACTCCCATTAAGGACTAAATGAATATACCTTATTGTGTGTTGACTACATAAAAAATGGGTTAAATTTAAGCTAAGATAACTACAGAGAAAAAAATGTCTTATTTTTTGAGAGAGAACATCTTCTAGTAAAGTCCCATTAGCACAATTGGTTGAGGATGGGCCTCGTTAGCAAGGCCACCTAGGATCAAACCTCATGAGGGTGGTTGTGCTTGTGCTAGAGAGAGGAGACATGCTAAAAAACATTCTCGTCAGCTTAGCGGTAGTGTGGCCTAAGATAGGTGTGATCCCCAAGCGACTTTGATGGATTAGACACCCTTCGTTTGTGTTTTCTCAAGCCACATGTCAATCTTAGAGGATCACAGACAACTTGACAAATAAAAAAAAAGCTCAACTCCCACTAGCACAACCAATTGAGGATGGGGCTCATTAGTAAGGTGACCCAAGATCAAACCTCATGGGGGTGGTTGTGCCTGTGCTAAGGGGAGGAGACATGCTAAAAAATATAGTTATATTAGTGTTCATGTGGCCCAAGCTGGGTGTGATCCCCACATGACTTTGACATATTAGATTCCCTTGGGTCACAATTTCTCAAGCCATAAGTCAAGCTTGGAGGATCACAGAAAACATCTTCTAGAAGTTTAGGTTTCCAAAGAAAATAGTTACTAATATATATGCTCAAGTTACTTCAAATATTATTCAATAGATCATGAAGAAACATGGCATCCAATATAGAAAATCCACTCCTTACCACACATAGGTTGACAAACAAGTTGAGGTAACCAATAGAGAGTTGGAAAATACACTACAAAGATAATCATTTTAAGCAAGAGAGATTGGGCCAACAAATTTATAGAATCAACATGGGAACTAATACCACATGGAATACCACCATAAGTTTTATTCCTTATGAATTGATCTATGGAGAGAAAATTATGCTACTGAACGAATTGAATTTTCTAGCTTGAGGAGAATTTCTAAGTTAGGCATTGATTTGAAAAATTCATAGGAGGAAGAAATGGAATAGCTTAATTCATTACATGAATATAGGATGCAAGTTGTTTTCCACATAGAAACAATACAACTGAAACAAAAAAAAAAAGAACATGAAAAATGTATCTAGCTTGGGATATCCAAGGAAAGAGAATGGGAATTAGTGTATGATTTTAAATTCATAGAATTCAAAGGAAAATCGATGATGAGATGGATGGGGCCATACATAGTTGAGAAATGTCATGATAATGGCTTAAGTCAAAATAAAAATTATAGATGAGGAATGAATTACATTGTTGAATGAGTTTAGATTCAAAATCTAATTAGAAACCTTTAACAACGAAATTCACAAAAATAGTAAATAATTAGATTTTGATGTAGCTAGTTTCCATTAATCCATCTATGTATTTAGTTATACAAATAGAGAAAAAATAATGATTTCCTAGTTCAAAACCTCAATGAGGCATCTAGTACAGACCTATGGTTGAAACCCTTTATGGGTCATCCTTAAGTCTACAATAACATGAGAGAACAAAAAAAGGACATGAAAGAGCAAAAAAGGGGTAAAATATATGAAGAAAACCTTCCTTGGATTGCTTGGATTGCTTGGGTAGGGGAATGATGAAAAAAGACAACACCACTACCTTGAGAAGAGAGAGAGTAAAAAAAAAATCATGTTTTTATTTCTATGTGCAAGTCTCACCATTCAGAACAACTCTGATATGATCAGAGATTCTTTAGACAAGGAACTTCAGCAAAATTATAAGAATGGATCAACTTCAACAAAAATTAAATGATACCTTTCTTCCTTATAAACCCTATCTTTTGTTAAAGGACCTCAACATAGTCTACTTCTTTTACATAGCAAAACCACCATCTCCATTTTCATTTCTCTCTACACTTACGTAAACATGAATTTTAGGTGATTCAAATATAATCCATCATTCTACATTTTCAACCTCCATCATTGTACATTTCCATCCTCATCATCAACCTATAGTATCCAACATAACATCATTGTGTACCATCCATACCACACTCTTCCATGTTCCTTAATGTTCTAACTAGCCTTGTGCACCATTCAAGGTTTAAACCTTGAAAGAAAAGATAAGAATTCCACCTATAGGTTTTCCTATAGGAGATCATGAGTTATCTACAATAAAGCTATATTTTTCATAAAAATATACAACAATGATTATTCTTTCGTTCATAAAATTTATTTATCAACAAACATGGTCATTCTATTTAAATGGAACTAAGAAAATAATTGTATCCAATATCAAAAACCTTCTAAAGGATCCCCTATATGTAGAACATGCTATAAAAACCTTCTACCCCTGTTACCAATAAAATATAGTAACTACTCTAGCAATTTAAAGACAACCAGTAACTAACAAGTATAATCTATTGAGAACATACGCTTGATTGGCTTTCATATAAATGTCATTATGTCTGTATAGATTTTCCTAGAGATTCACAAGCTTATGTAATCTACTAAAACAAGAGACAAGAATCAATTTCTACTTTCAAGCAGCGAAAGCCAATACTATCGATGAAAACAATATGAACAAGAAGAAGGAAAATCAATGGCACATAACACACTAAGTTTTTCTAGGGAAACCCGCCTATCTGTATTTCATTAATCAGAATATGAGTGAAGATACAAAGCTTGTTGTCACTAGAACAATTCTACACAAGTATGCTCAACTATTTTCCTCACAAGCCCACTCTTAGCATACACTTAGCCAATATCCACTATGTGAAAAGCCCCTATTTCCTTGTGCAATTCCGAGGATGAATAGCCCATATTAATGGGTATCCAATGCTTCTAAAACTGCACAATCCAATATAGGTCCTTTTCCTGATTGCATGCATGATTTATACAACTCAATAAATCATACAACTTATAATACATTGTCCCTACACCCTAGTCTCAAGTGGTTCTATCTCAGAATTGGCATGCATGAGCTTCTGATGAGAGAATATTATGCTAACTGGAATAACACCTATGGATGCATCAGTGCACTAAGTGACTGTTAATCCTATACTAGTTCTACAAATAGTTAGAACTAGTTTAACTATCTATAACTCAATAAACTAAGTTATCTAATTATAGCTCAATCTAAACTCATACTCGACCCGTAAAATTTAGGGAGAACATATACATGACTTCCAAAAGACTTCTAACTCAAAATTCCTAAGCTAATTAAGTTAATTAAACCTAATTAACTATTTAAATGCTGCTATGAGAATATAATTCTATTTTAATTCTCATTTTAAATTCAAGGACAAATTTAAACTTGAATTTCTTGTTGCCATTTCTCAACACTCCCTCTCACAAAGAAAGGGATTATTTTCTACCTTGATCCTATCTCTATGAAACTTGAATCTACATATTGACAATGCCTTTGTCAACATGTCAGCAACTTTCTCCTCCATGGGAATTTACAATAATAACATGATCTGGCTCAATACACAATCTCATAGATGATGATATCAGATATCAATGCGCTTTGACCTATCATGAAAGACTAGATTTTCAGAGAGTTTGACACAACTCTTATTATCGTAGTAAATCTTTGTCAGATCGATCTTCTAACTAAATAAACCAACTAGGATCTTCCTCATTTAGATGGCCTCACATGCTTCCTGACTTGCATCGGTGTACTTTGTTGAACTAAGTGAAACTAATCTTTGTTTCCTGTTGTAGCAAGAAACTATTGTTGACCCAATACTGAAAATCCCTCATAATGTGCTTTTCAGGAAAAATGGAGTCCCCACTCAATCTGCATCTATGAAGCCTTGAAGCTTCAGTCCCTCTGTTCGTTTGTACCATAATCCATACTGAGTAGTGCCCTTGAGGTATCTCAATACATGTTTTTCTGCTTTCCAATACAGCTTGGTAGGCCTAACCATCTCTTGATTCATCTGGTCAATTGCATAGCATAAATTCGGTCATCTGTTCACCAAGGACATGAGTGAACCCTCAAGTTGCCTGTAAATAGTAGCTTCCACTACCTCTCCTGAAGTAACATACCCTTTCCTATAGTTACCAGCAAAAGGAGTCTCCATAGGCTTGTAGGTCTCCATGTGGAACCTCGTGAGTATGTCATTGACATACTTGCCTTGAGACACGAACAACTCCCCATTACCCTGCCATACTTCCGTGCCTAAAAAGTAATGCATGAGCCCTAAGTCCTTCATCTCAAACTATCTTACAAGGTCCTCCTTGGAAAATTTTATCAGTTGATCATCACCTGTCTGTATGAGATCATCGACATAAAGTACAATGATCAATAGTTTACCTTACACCACTATGTGGTACAGGTTCGCATCTGATTCACTCTTTGTGATGCCCAACCTGGTGAAGTAGCTATTTATCCTGGTGTACCAAGCATGAGGTGCTTGCTTCAGCCCATACAATGCTCTCTTGAGCTGGCACACATGCAACTTATGGTCGAAGGTTTCAAAACCTTCAGGCTGCTCTATGTACACCTCTTCCTCAATCGTGTTGTTATCTATAAAACCCTTTGTTTTGATAACTTGAGCCTTAAATTCATTTTCCCTCTGTTTATTTAAAAAATACCAAACATGAAACCTATACTACCCCCGATGCAATAAACTGGAACCCACTCCTGGATGCTAAATGGCATAAAACACATCTAATAAGATGTCGGGTCCACCATGGTTAAAGACCGCATATTTCCCCACTCTGAATCACCATCATTTTTCCACCCAATGGCTCTAAAGCCTTTTTGAAGCCCCCCGCTATGTTTTTCTTTAATGGTGAGAGGGCGATGGGGGTGTTTGAAAAGTGGTTTCGCCGCCACTACATGTCCTCCCCTTGTGATTTCAGACCCCCCGTCTAATACCATAAACTACTTCACCCCCACTCTAAAAGTGGTTTTCTCCACTCCCGCCACAACCTGTATTCCTAGTTACGTCACCCATACTCCCTCTCAACCTCCACTCTGCTACTGCCCCATAGTCCTTGTTGACCACCTACTCCTGCACCAATGTTCACCCGCCATGTCCATGATCCTCCTCTTCCACTGATATTTTGCCACACATCCTCCTCCCCTAATATTTTCTTCCAACCATGTGCCTCCACATTATCACTCACCTCCATGTCACCTATCGTCTCCACTATCTCGGTAGTGTGTTCATTCCCTCCAATCCCCATCTTCCATGTGCCCTATCCTGCATGAACAGTTATGAGAGAAGTGCTTCTCCTTCTCTCCTTTGTAAACATAGACCACAATGGTATTTCCATGTTGATCAATGATCTAGACCAATGAATGCTTCCACTCTATGAGACAACAAAGGTGTTTTTTGGAAAATATCTAGTGCCATGGTCATTAAAGAGGCCGCAAGAAAATAGGGCAAAGAGATAGTGGAACAGTAACATCACATCTCAGTAAATTTTAACAACAAACAACACAACAGATTTGAAGAGCCAAATGTTCAAGTTTCCACCAATACAGTGTCGTGCTTTAAATTATTGTAACAATCCATACGACTCCCATTTGTATTCAAACTCATTTGTAACAAAAATTCCTATGAAGTCTCAAAGCTTTATTAATTAGATAGGAGCATGTCTCTAGAAAAATGGATTGAATAAAGCCCCTGTGGCAATATTATGTAAAGATATCTTTCTCTATAAATAAGTAGATTTCCTACTCTGAGAAGGGTTGATTTGGAATGTGAGAAATTGGCCTTTTGTAATATTTTTTTCTTGTAATAGAAAATCTGCGACACTCTATTTTTGTACCTGAGATTCTTATTGAGGCTTTTATGATTTTTTTTTTATTCTGTTGTTATTATTTTTACATAGTACCTTGATTACTTGGAAATTTGTCATACAACTCCAATTTCTTTCATTCACTGTGTATCATTGTTAGTGTTCAGTTGTATTATTTTTAAATCCATAGATGCCTCAGCTTCGATTAAACATTGTTGTTAATCATAATCTATTTTAACTTGACTCCATTCCCAATGGTGGCAGTCATCACATTTTTCTTCACCTACAAAATAACAAAAATATATTAGAGTTAGTCATCTAAAATTTTCATTTATGGCAAGTCATTTTATAAATATTTTGAGAGAGCCCTCTTGGATTGGAAGGACTAAATTCTAGTCTAAATTTGGTTTGAAATAGTTACATTTGGTTAAAGGTTGATATAGCCCAACCTGTCCCAGCCGAGTGATAACATTTTGGTGCGCCTACCGGGAGTCTGAATGTTATATCATCCTAGATGTTTCATTTCAAAATTTGAGCTCTTGAAGGTAGCAGGAGATTAGATTGTTCAAGGTTGAATTTCTACCTTGATGACTCCACTGGTATTTTAAAATTAATGATGGCTTCCAATAATATTCATACGAGGAGAAATACATACCCTAATCCACCATAAATATTTGATCATCAAGAAAAGAATTCTTAGAAAAGATGCTAGCTCATCAAAATCAGGTACTTCATTTTGCTAAAAATCTAGTTCATTTCCCTCTAGAGATATCCAAGATATTGAAGGTATTATATTTGATGAAGAATATAAGCCTACATTGCTCAGATCTAAATCAAAGAATGATTTACCAAAACTAGGGTTAGATTCTACTTTTGAGGTTCCAAATGAAGTTAAAGACAGGTTTCGAGAAATTGATGCATTAGGATTGTCACTTGAACAAGAGCCTTTAGAGCAACTAAAAGAAATTAATCATTTTGAAATTTTGTCCAGAAAATAAATTGGTTTCCCTTTACGTGAAAGACGTACCTTTACTTCAAAAGCAAAAGTCTCTCTCGCTCATGCCCCTTTGAGTACATATTCTTTCATCACTACCCCTAGTAGTTTCATTTTTACCCTTCCTATTGGAATTTTTGCTAGTATTTCTTGTATGGCAGGCCCTGCTAGATATGCTCCTCTTGTTTTACTAGTTGTACTAAATGATTTACCTCAAGGGTACTACACTAGAATAAAAACTTTTGGAAGTGAAGAGGGGATAACTGTAGGACAACATATTGACCAGTTCAATGACTTTATAGACCTAGAAGAGGTAGATTATGAAGATGTTAAAATGAGAATGTTTGTACAGAGTTTCATTGGTGAGGTTAAAAAATGTTTCAAAGCTTTAACCCGTGAAAGTTTGCATGATTCGAAGGAATTAGAATATGCCTTCTTAAGGAAATGGGGAAGTAAAGTTAATCCTATACAAGCCTTAAATGAATATAATAATTTGAATAAGGCCAACCACGAACCAGTGCAATATTTGTCAAAAATATGCAATAAAGTTTACAATTCCATTCCTGCTGACATTAAGCCTCCCCTAGGAGCTGCTCAGTTACACTATGTTGAAGCCTTTGATTATGTGTTTTCCATCCTACTAAGAGAGATCGAATTTGTAAACTTAGTTGACATGAAGAATGACGTTATGAAAGTGGAAGTTGATATGGCTACAACGAAAATATCTAAAGTGGCTAAAGGAAAGTTAAAGGAGGAAGAACAACCTTCCACCTCTTTTGATGTTAAATTTGATACCACGATGATAAGAATGGGAAGACTCGTGGATATATTAGCCCTAGGAAATAATCCTCGTGCTGCACAACCTAAGACACAAGTTAGAAATCAAAACATTAGAAGGGTTCAAATCCAACAGAGACAAAGAGAACATAGAAATCAGCCTGACCAACAAGTTAGGCCTCCTTTCCATAAAAACCTAGTAGATGATGAGGAAATGCTAGCAGAAGTTAGAGAAGATATCATTCATTGTCTAGATGAATATGAGAAAGGAATGTTTTTAAAAAAGGAAGAACATGATGAGTGTTATAAGGACATGCATGGTGATGAAACTAACCCACAATAAAAATACTTAGAAGGCTATCAACATGTTATCCTAGAGATGCAAAATCAATATAATTTGAGAAAGAGAAATGTTCCTGTAGATGCAAATAAAAATCATCCTTTGAAAGATGCTCCAAAGGTTACAGAACAAAAGAAAGAAACCCCTGCATAGGAAGTTGAGAAGACACAACCAATTTTAAACTTGGTGAATGAAATATCAAAGATAAAGATTGTTCTCCCTTTTGGAGAAATAATAAGAGTTATAGAATATAGAAAGAAAATTGTTAGAATGCTTAATGTTGAAGCTGGATCATCTTATATTTTGAATTTTCATGAAGATCATACTACTGTGTTCCTATGGCCTAGAGAAAAATATCAACAGAATGAAGAGGTACCACATTTCTATGTGATTTTAAACATCCATGACATGAAAATACATAATGCTATGTTAGATTTAGGGGAAACAAACAAATTAATGGCTAAGGTCATCATGGAAAGATTGGGTTTGAACGTAACTAGGTCATACAAAGACTTGTTCTCATTTGATTAAAAAAGGATTAAATGTATAGGTCTAAGTTAAGATGTGGTTTTTTCTTTAAGTCAAATTCCTGCTAAGACTATATTGATGGATATTATTGTGGTTGATATTCCACCAATGTTTGGCATGTTGCTATCAATATCATGGGCTGCCAAAGTCAAAGGAACCATTCAGATGGATGTGTCCTATGCTACTATCCTGGTTTTTGGCGAACAAAGAAGATTATACAGAGAGTCTAGGATGAAATATATGGTTAGGAGAAAATACAAAGCTAAAAAATTTCCAGTATATGCAATGGAGACTGAATTGGGCTCATCTATACTCTTCAATGAAATCACCAATAACACATAAAATCAACATGCAAAAAATGAGGAGTAAATTGAAGAAATTGATAGGAAAGTGTGGTGGCACATAAGATTTGATGGTGCCAAAAGAAGAGATGGAGATGGTGTAAGCATATGGATAATTAGCCCAAGAGTTGAAAGTAAGTTTTTCTCTTACAAACTCAATTTTTATTTCACAAATAATATGGCAGAATATGAAGCATTGGTTTTGGTTTTAAAAGTCTTGAATAATTTAGGTGCAAAGAAAATATTTGTTTTTGGTGATTCTTAATTGATCATCAAACAAATTAACAACACCTATCAAACCAAGGATGCTAGAAAGAGAGCATACATAAATCTCATTCTTGAATTACTGAAATTTTTTGAAGAGTATAATTTCACCATCAAACCTAGATAAAAAAACATTGTTGCAGATTCTTTGGCTATTTTAGAAATTTTATTTTCAACTCCAATTCATTCGAGCAATAAATCTGAAGTTGAAACTAGGCATAGACCTACTACACCTGATAATATAATAAAATAGAAAGCGTTTGATAATGATCAGCAAGTCAAAAATTTCTGGGAATTGAAAGAAGAATTTGAATCTATTCAAGTTGACCAACAAACATCTTCACTAAAACAAAAGCCAATACCGATGTTGGTAAGCTCAAAAACAATTGTATTCTAAAGGGACTAATTCCTCTTGAGAAGTTATTTGACTAGAATGATGTGGCTCAAAATCCGAAGATAAAATCTGATGATGAGGAGGTAGAGACTTATAATATTGGTACTGCAGAAAATCCAAAAAAATTAAAGTTGTCCAAATTTCTTTCTCTTGAGGAAAAACAAAAATATCTAGTTTTAATGAAGAAATACATAGATATTTTTGCATGGAGTTATGCTGATTTGAAAAGCTATGATTCAAATGTTATTCAACATACCATATTAATAAAAGAAAATGAAAAACCTTTCAAGAAGAAATTGAGAAGGATAAATCCATTACTCTTTCCATTGATTCAAAAGGAGATTAAAAAGTTGTTTGAAGCAAATATCATAGTACCACTGATATTTTCCAAGTGGCTATGTAACCTGGTGTCATGAGAAAGAAGAATAGGGAAATTAGGATATGCATTGATTTAAGGAACTTGAATAAAGATTCATTAAAATACAATTATCCACTTCCCAAAATGGATCATATTTTGCAGAGGATTGCAAGATCACAAAGGATGTCAATGTTAGATGGGTTCTCAGGCTATAATCAGATATTGGTACATGATGATGATCAAGAGAAGACAACTTTTACCAAACCTTGGGGAACATTTATGTATGCAAAGATGTGTTTTGGACTTATGAAGGTAGGAGGAAATTTTCAGAGAGGTGTGTGGGGTCGTTAATATGCCATGATTATTGTCACTTGTGAACGTTTATTCCACCCATTTCCACCATTCTTCATCATGTCATTTATTATAATTTATCATTTAAATCCATTTTATAAA
>APFE030869039.1:90865-103152 GCA_000404065.3 Pinus taeda | reverse complement strand
TATAAATTGTATAAATGAATTAAGATTTATTTTCATGGATCTACTTAATCATGGATTTGATTATAATTTTAAGAAAATACTCACATCAGATAGCTCATCAATACTAACCATTATATTTTGTTTGATCGAATTCTAGCCTTGGAAAATGCCATTTCCATAAGGTTCTCACCTCTCTTACCAAAACCACAAAGAATCCTTACTAGCACATGGAGGAGAACACCATGACAACATTATAAAGAATTGAATGTGGAGAACACCATGACAACATTATAAAGAATTGACTGTATCGTTACACTGGGCTAATATTTTAAATAGCTTAACTCTATCCATTTTGAACCAAAGCAATATTACTTGTTTGATCTAAGTGGAAAGGAAATACTTCGCTGAATTCTAATATATTGCTTACAGGTTTTGTTAACCAGGCTAAGGATGTTCCCCGGTCTAGGTTATTGATGCAGGAGCATCTAGACCTAACCAGCAATATAAAAGTTTGTTCTCATGTCTTGGCTAATCAAGTTGAAATTCATTGACCTAATGGGTCGAAAATCAGTTTTACTGAGAGGATTTGATCTCTCAAGAAATGAGTTCTATTTTGTTATTGTAATAAGTTAGCAATTGTCTTATTTTAGGTTCAAAGATGAGTTGTTAGCATAGGTTTGAGATAGAGCTAGGAATTAGAATATTTGCTATTAGATTTATCAAAAATAGCGATAGATTTATTACACATAGTTAGAGTGATATCTGATTTATAATAGGGAGGAAAAATGTAATGAAGATGGAGAGAGAGGATTGAGGAGTGGATTTAGTAGAGCGAGAGAAAAATAGTGTGTGGGTAGTGTTTTCAGAGGGAGGTCATTCATTTTTGTAATCAGGCCCAAGGCCGAGACTCTCTAAGTATTTTATTATGAACGAATAATATTGTGTGTATGATTGATTACCAGTCTGTGGAAACCCTTGAATGTTGTCAGATTCTTTGTATTTGGCAGTGTTATTTCCTTTTCTATTTTGTGTTTCATGACAAAGTCACGGGTTTTATAGTAGTCTGAGGCCTTTTCTCTAAATCTCATTGTTGATCCGCTTAAACCCTGACTGTCGGATCACATTTATTGAGTTAACAAAGTTTATTATGTAGTTTCGGCCCCGCAAGTGTAAAACCTAGTTTACACTAAAAATGAGTGCAAAACATAGTCAGATTTGGAATTTACACTTCAAACATCTATAGGCGAGGATCTATACCATATCGGGTTCGTAAGACTGATATCGGATTGGCACTTTGAAGCATAAGGAGCCTGGGAATTGGATACGGTGACTTGTAATCGAGCGATTAAATCGCAACCATTGGATCGTGATCAACCATGACCATTGGATCGCCAGGCAGTCTCACTACAGCAAATGGTTAGAGGGCATGTCAAAAGCTATAATTGGTTTTAGTTGTCCAGCACCCGATTCCATTGAAATGTTGACACGTAGCAAAGGCATAAGGGAATAAAACTCTATATCCGGCAGTTAAACCTGGATCTATTATTCCAATCGAAATCACTGACAACTGTCAGATCTCACCAATCTAGATCGACGGTTCCAAAGCATCACTGTGTTGAATTTTGGCATACGATAAGCGCGCCAATATAAAAGGGTAAATATCAATGTTTTGCCTTGTTTTTCAATGTATTTTGGGAAAAAGGAAAATAATTGGGTTATAGTTTAAAGGGGATCAGTAGGGTGATTTTGGGGTTTTCTTCAGTTCTGCTTCCGCGCTTCATCATTTGTGGTATCAGAGCAAAATAAAGGGTTGTTTGCAGTGAAAATTCCGCTAAGGAGAGGAGTTGGCATTAGTTGAGGGAGACCTGAAGCAAATGCAATTCTACTGGAAGAGGTTCAGAGTCTGTGTCCGAGAATGGAGACAACTGAGACTGCCTAGAGAAGAACACTTGATGAAGGAGATGAATGTTATTTAGAAGAATCTCTTGAGGAGGAAGTAGACGAAGACAATGAAACTACTAAGGTCATCGACATGCTGGTGAGAGTAGGAGGAAAACCTGAGGTGGAAATCCCTATGTATGAAGGGATTCTAAATGCATAAGAGCTAATGGATTGAATCAGATCCTTAGAGGAGTACTTTGACTATGAAGAGGTTGATGAGAAGAAGATGGTGAAGTTTGCAGTTACGAGATTGAGGGGTCATCTAACTATCTGGTGGGATGAGGTACAGACATCAAGAAAGAGGAAAGTGCAGTCCAAGGTCAAGTAATGGGACAAAATGTTAAGTAAAATGAAAGCCACGTTTCTACCTAAAGATTATCAATTAAATCTTTTTAAACAATTTAAAATTGAAGGCAAAAATAAATGTTTGTTAAAGAATACACAAAAGAGATTTATAAATTGAGTATTAGGGTATGACATGCAAAAGATGACATGGAAAGGGTAGCTAGATATAGCAATGGTTTAAGGTATGATATACAAGATGAGATTGCCTTGTTAAGTCTGAAAACTATTGAGGATTCCTATCAAGCAAGTTTGAAGGAAGAAGAGAAGATATTGAGGAAACATAGTTAAATGAATAGAGGAAGAAGCTCTGTAAGAGGTAGAAGAACTACCAGACCAAAGGGAAAACAACATCAACATGAAGTAGGAATCTCAAGTAGCAGACCACCACAAGAGGGGAGAAGCTAATAGAGGAAGATTTGTGCCCAGAGGAAGAGGGCGAGGAAGAGATGTTGAATGTTATACATGTGGAAAATGTGGACATATGTCATAGGATTGTTCTCATAATAAACCAACAAGTCAGAGGAGTGTGAATGCGGTTGAGGCAAAGCCAGAACCACCTCAACTTGTGGAAAAGGAAGAACTCCCTAAAGAAAGAGAATCTCCATAAGAGGTAGAGTAACTACCAGACCAAAGGGACAACAACATCAAAATGAAGTAGGAAGCTCAAGTAGTAGACCACCACAAGAGGGGTGAAGTTAATAGAGGAATATTTGTGCCCAGAGGAAGAGGGTGAGGAAGAGATGTTCGATGTTATACATGTGGAGAATGGGGACATATGTCATAGGATTGTCCTCATAATAAACCAGCAAGTCAGAGGAGTGTGAATGCCATTGAGGCAAAGCCAGAACCACCTCAACTTGTGGAAAATGAGGAACTCCCTGAAGCAGGAGAATCTCTGTTAGTGAGAAGGACTTTTCTTAGGGCAGAGCCGGTGATTGGAGAACCAGCACAAAAGAAGAATTTGTTTAGAACTACCTGTAAACCCAAAGGTAAGTGCTGTAAATTAATAATTGATAGTGGAAGCACTAACAATCTTGTTTCTATAGAGATGGTGGACAAGCTTGGACTAGAAAAGACCATGCACCCTACTCCTTACAACGTATCATGGTTACAGAAGGGACATCAGATTATTGTGACTGAATAATGCAAGGTGGAGATACAAATTGGTACGTATAAAGATATGATATTATGTGATGTAATGCCCATGGATGTATGTCATGTATTGCTAGGAAGATTGTGGCAATTTGATCGAAAAGCTATTCATGATGGAAGGAGAAACACTTATACTCTTGAGAAGGTTGGAGCTAAACATGCATTGCTGCCATTGAAGGACGTTGTTGACAAAGGAACACCTGGAAGTAGTATTATGCTGTTAAGTGGAAAAGAGGTGCTACAGGAAGTAGTGAAGAATGAGGAGTTGCATTTTTCTATTGTGGGAAGACCAAAGGTAATTTTGAATTCCACAAACTTGGATGATTTTCCTGAAGAAGTTAAAATTTTGTTACATGATTTTGCTGATATTATTGTGGATGAGTTGCCGAATGCATTGCCACCGATCACAAGTATTAGTCATCATATTCACCTAATACTAGGAGCAATTTTTCCAAACCAAGCAACATACAAATTAACTCCTCAAGAGAATTCAAAAGTTGGAAGACAGGTGCATGAGTTAATGGATAAGGGGCTAATAAGAGAAAGACATAGTCCATGTTTTGTGCCAATATTACTAAGCCAAAGAAAGGAGGAGAATGGCGCACATGCATAGATTCGAGAGCCATCAACAAGATCACAATCAAGTATAGATTTCCTTTGCCACAAATGGATGATTTAATATATTGTTTGAGTGGATCAAAATATTTTACTAGAATAGATTTGAAGAGTGGATATCATTAAATAAGAATTCGAGAAGGCGATGAGTGGAAGACTGCATTTATGACAAATAGTGGGTTGTATGAGTGGCTAGTGATGCCTTTTGGAATCACTAATGCACCTAGCACATTCATGAGATTAATGAATGCTGTATTGAAGGAATATGCAAGAAAGTTTGTTATTTTTTATCTTGATGATATTCTAGTTTTTAGTAAAACTAAAGAAGAACATTTAGAGCATCTTAAATTGGTTCTAAGAACTCTGTAGAAACAAAAACTATGATAAATTTGAAGAAATGTAGTTTCATGAAGGAAGAATTGGTTTACTTGGGATTTGTAGTTTCTATAGAAGGCTTGAATATGGATCTAGAGAAAGTACAAGCAATTTGGAACTAGCCTACTCGCATAAATATATTTGAGGTAAGAAGCTTCCATTGTCTTGCATGTTTTTACAGAAAGCTTATCAAAAGCCTTAGTCATATTTGTGCACCCATTCTTGAAACAATCAAGGAGATCAATCAACCATTCAACTGAACAAATGCAACAGATAGAAATTTTAATTTGTTGAAGAAGAAAATCATAGAGGAACCAACTTTAGCTTTGTCTAATTTTGGCAAAGTCTTCCACGTAGAAACAGATGCTAGTGGCATTCAAGTTGGCGCAATTTTGAGTTAGGAGCAAAGACCGATAGCATACTTCAGTGAGAAATTGAATATGCAAAGAATAAATATTCTTCTTATGATAAAGAGTTTTATGCTATTGTGCAGGTCTTGAAAAATTGGAGACATTATTTACTACCAAAAGAATTCATATTGTATTCAGACAATCATGCCTTACAGTGCATCAATAACCAGCCGAAGCTAAAGTAGAGACATGCCAAGTGGGTAGAATTTCTGCAAAGCTTTACTTGTGTAATAAAGCACAAGAGTGGTAAGTCGAATAAAGTAGCAGATGCATTGAGCAGGGTAACTTTTATTGTGCAATAATTCAAAGTGGGTGTTGTAGGATTTGAGGAAATGATTGAAATGTACAAGGATGATGTAGATTTCAAAGATATCTATACAACAGTTCAGAATCCAATGAGTCATAACAAAATTCAGTGGTTGGAATATCTCATTCAAGGAGGCCTATTATTTAAAAGCAACAAGTTGTGTATTCCCAAATGTTCCATGAGGGAAAACATAATAAAGGAGAAACATAGTGGAGGATTATCTAGTCACTTTGGACAAGATAAAACCTTTGCTTAGGTGAATGCTTTTTATTATTGGCCGAAAATGTAGACTGATGTTAAGAAATTTGTTGAGAAGTGCAGGATATGTCAGCATGCAAAAGGAAGGAGTCAGAATGTAGGATTGTATCAGCCACTGCCAATACCAGACCAACCGTGGGATGTAATTAGCATGGATTTTGTTATGGGATTACCAAAAACCCAAAGAGGGAATGTTTCCATTTATGTTGTAGTAGATAGATTTTCCAAAATGGAAAATTTCATTGCATGTGGGAAAACTAGTGATGCAACACACATAGCTAATTTATTCTTTTCAGAGATTGTAAGATTACATGGGTTAGCTATACGTATTGCGTCTGATTGAGATACCAAGTTTGTAGGGCATTTCTGGAGAACTCTTTGGAAGAAATTGGGAGCTAACCTCAATTTTAGTTCAGCATACCATCCTCAAATATATGGACAAACCGAAGTAGTAAATAGGAGCTTCGGGAACATATTGAGAAGTTAGTGTATCAAAATCCTAAAAAATGGGATTTAGCACTAGCTCAAGCTGAGTTTTCTTATAATGATACTCCAAACCGAAGTACCGGAATGAGTCCATTTTAGATTTCTTTTGGAATGAATCCAAGAGCTGTGTATGAGCTCAATGATTTGAGAAAGTAGCAGACAAGAAGTGCAAAAGCTGAAGAGTTTGCATAATAGCAGAGACTACAGGAAGATGTCAAAGGAAAATTGTAGGAAAGTAGCCACAAATAAAAACAGAGGGTAGATATGAAAAGAAGAGAAAGAATTCCAAGTCGGAGATTTAGTGATGGTGTATTTGAGAAAAGAAAGATTTCTTGCTACTACTTACAATAAACTGAAAATGAAAAGGATAGGACCATGTAGAATTAAAAGAAAGTTTTCAAGTAATGCTTATGAAATTAAGTTTCCAGAAGGGATTGGAATATCACATATCTTCAATGTTGCAGATTTGTATCCATACAAAGAGGCAGAGATAGAGCTACAAGAGGAAACTACAGGAGATGAAGTTCAAACTGTGAATTGGGAAGAACAAATGCCAAAGACAACTAAGAAGGAAGTGGAAGTTGTTTTGGAGAAAAAAGTATCCAAAATAACCAAACAACAGACTTATTACCAATATTTTGTCAAATGGAAAGGACATCAGTCGAGGGTGCTAGCTGGTTGATAATAGCAAAATTGTAGAAATATGGAGTAAGTCTTAAAAGTTTGAAGGACCATTTTTTTCTTCGAAGAGAGTCTAATGCAAGGGCATCTGGACTTAACCAACAATGTGAAAGGTTGTTCACATGTTGTGGCTAAACAAGTTGAAATTCATTGACCTGATGGGTCAAAAATGAGCTTTACTGAGAGGGTTTTATCTCTCAAGAAATGAGTTGTATTTCATTATTGTAATAAGTTAGAAATTATCCTATTTTAGGTTCAAAGATGAGTTGTTAGCATAGGTGTGAGATAAAGCTAGGAAACAGAAGATTTTCTATTAGATTTATTAAAAATAGGGATTGATTTATTAGACACAGTTAGAGTGATATCTGATTTATGAAAGGGAGGAAAAATGTAAGGAAGATAGAGAGAGAGGATTGAGGAGTGGTTTGAGTAGAGCGAGAGCAAAATAGTGTGTGGATTAGGTTTTTAGAAACGGGTCTTTCATTTTTGTAATCAAGCCCAAGGCCGAGACTCTGTAAGTATTTTATTATGAATGAATAATATTGTGTGTATAAGTGATTACCATTCTATGGAAGCCCTTGAACACTGTCAGATCCTTTGTGTTCGGTAGAGTGTTACTTCCTTTGCTATTCTGTGTTTCATGTCGAAATTGCGGGTTTTATAGAAGTATGAGGCCTTTTCTCTATATCTCATTGTTGATCCGCTTAAACCCTGACCGTCACATCACCTTTATCGAGTCGATAGAGTTTATTATGTAGTTTTGGCCCCGCAAGTGTAAAACCATGTTTACACTAAAAATAAGCGCAAAACATAGTCGGATTTGGAATCCGGGCTTGAAACATTTATCGGCAAGGATCTATACCATATCAGGTCTGTGAGACCAATATCAGACCGGTGCTTTGAAGCATAAGGAGCCTAGGAATTGAATACGACAACTTGCAATCGGGCGATTAAATTGCAACTATTGGATCACGATCAACCACAATCGTTGGATTGCCAAGCGGTCTCACTACGTTGAATAGGTATCGGCCGCGTCAAACGCTGTAAGTGGTTTTAGTGGTCTGGCACTCGATTCCATTGAAACATTGGCACATAGCAAAGGTGGAAGTGAATAAAACCATATATCGGGTGGTTAAACGTTGATCTATTTTTCCACCTAAAATCTCTGACAACCGTTAGATATCACTGTTCTAGATGGAAGGTTCCGAAGAATCGGTGCGTTGACTTTTGGCATATGATAAGCGCACAAATATAAAAGGGTAAATATCAATGTTTTGCCTTGTTTTTTAATGTATTTCGTGAAAAAGGAAAACAATCGGGTTATAGTTTAAAGGGGATCCGCAGGATGATTTTGGGGTTTTCTTGAGCTCTGCTTCCGCGCTACGTCAATTATCCATATGAGGACTTTTTGTATGGCTATCATAACTAGACAACCCTCGTATTGTGCTCATATCTCCCTTTTTCAAATCATTCAACAGAACTAGAGGTGAGCCATTCTTATGATTCAGAAAACTTCCTTCCTCTCAATATGTTCAGAATGTGATATATTGAGCATGTTTTGTTGCAACTGGACTGATTCAATTGAACCACGAGAAAAAAAGTCACCCAATCAAGGTAACAGTCTACCCTTTCTTCCCAACATTGTGCCACAATTTTTGTTTCCCCTTTCTTCCCAAGGTTGTGCCACAATTTTTCTTTCTTGATTACAAGTGGCTTTTTCTTGAACCAATTTTCCTTTAAGTGATGTCTTGTTAAAATATTTTTCTTTTATGATTTCATTGGCATGCTTTTGTGATTCCAATACTTTTGTGATTACTAGTACAGATCAATATGAATAAAATTTTATGTTAATTAATTACGCTATCCTTTACCAGAGAGAGATCAATATAGGATTAGTAGATCAACGATCTATGTGATACTCTATTACACTTACAAGCACCTATACAAGATCATGTTAATACTACCGATATTGTGAAAGTTCAACCATCTCCATCCTATTCATTTCATCTTCGCAACCCTCCTGAAGCTCCATCATCACCTCGTGTATCTCTACCACATCCTCTAACTTCCCAACTTGATCATGTAATTTTTTAAAGGGTGCTAGCTTAATGGAAGAGCATCCGCTTCACATGCAAGAGGTTGGTGGTTCAATTCCATTGTGCCCTAATATGCATTAATCAATAATATTGTTGTTTATTTTAATTAAATACATTTTCTATTGATTTACATCAATGGTGAGATATTTTTCTGGATTCTTTGTTTTATATTGCCTTTAAAGAGACAAAAGACATATTGTTTCTGGAGAGACAAAAATGAAATTTTCCCCTAAGAGGCAATAACAGTTGTGTTATATATTGTCTTTATAGAGACAATTTTTTAAGACATTAACTTTGAGACATTAAATTTGAGACACCCACTTAAAAACAATATTTAAAACAATACACAAGTTTTATTTTTGTCTCAACTTAAGACAATTTACCCAAAAATTGTGTTAAAACCCCCTTATGTTGTAGTGAATGTTTACATTAGTGAATTGATACATTAGGTTGGTTGGTTGTTGGAATTTGTTAAGAGATTTTCTCAACAAGCAATTCCTTGGAATTTGTTGGATCTCATGAACACTATTTATATGCCTTGTAATTTGACTTTCAATTAAATATATAAATTATTTGTATGTAATCTGTCCACCATATTTGCTCTACAAATTTCTTTATGAAACTAAACCTAATATCCAAAAATTAACATCCTGAAATATCACATTCATTTTGGCTATCAAAAATATATTTTAGTTACACTAAAAGATATTTTTAATAATAAAAAATCACAATCCGCCTCAAAATTATACCATTAGTAAGAAAAAACACACTTCAAAAAAGAAATCTAAACCTTTATTAAATTACTATTTTATTTATTACCAGGACATTATTTATTCACACATATAAAGACAATGTCTTCTTACATAATACATCTTTAACATTTGAAAAAATAGATGTGAATGACCAAGATGATGGCCAAGATGTTTGAACTTAGAGTTAACTTCTCCAATGACTTTATGGGAATCAGCTTTTACATCTACCAAAAACAAAACGATAAATTGCAATCAGATTGAAAGCTTCGCTTGGAAAAAGAATCGTATTGACACCAGTGCTCGACACGTGTTCAAAGTTTTGCTGTGAAAGTGGACAAAGAATCATATTGTTGGCAAATCAAAATCATGTACCCTACGCCCACCAAATCTCCAACAGCGAAATCCACCACTTCTGGTCCCACTTCAGGCAGTGTACTTCCTATTTCATGGCTGCAATTCCATCCACTAAATGCAAATTAAAATTGGCCATGAACGAAAAGAGAATAGGTTACATTGGCTTTTAATCCTGAAATTCCTCACTTCTGAGGCTGAAAATAATTAGCTTCTCAATCGGTCACTTCTGAGGCTGAAAATAATTAGCTTGTCGCATTTTCTGAGGCTGAAAATAATTAGCTTGTCAATCAATCGATCATGAGGCTGTTCATTTTTATATTTTAATAATAATTTTAAATTTTGATAAATTATTATCCCATTACATTTAATAACCAACAGTACTATATATTTATGGCCCATAAGCAAGTTGATTAGCAAGTTGATTATTTATTGGTCCCACTTAAGACACGGTCACTTATTTGTTGGTCCCAGTTAAGGCACAGTCCCTTCAATTTCAGGCTGCAATTCCATCCCGTAAATGCAAATTAAAATTAGCCATGAACGAAAAGAGAATAGGTTACATTGGCTTTTAATCCTGCCATTTACCATATTTACGTTCTTGGGCTCTCAGTAATGTGAGCAACACATTAAACTGGGATTGTATATCATCCATCAAAAGTACAAAATTGAGATAAGTTTCTAGAACTTGAGATCTCCGTTAAATCATTTTCTGGTACTCTGTCTGCTCCATAGAGACTCCCTGCTATGCAGCTGACACTGGTTTCTTATAATGATTGCCACATAGAGTGAATAAATAAATAATATGAACACATTAATAAATATACTCAATTATCGTTATAATGATTAGCATTACTACATGCAAGATAAAGCCTTATCAGTTGTATGATGTCAAATTTAGGGTATTTTCAAGTGAATATGCTCAGCATATATTTAGTTTTAATGCCAATAAAAGTTTGTACTGTGTTATAAAGTTTGTTAGGTTGCATTTAATAAATTAAAAAAAATAGATTTAAGCTAGATGGCTCCTCACTCACAAATTTCCTAGCGATTTGAGATTATTCCAATTCTAATAAGTTCATAGTCTAATTAGATGAAAAAATTAATATATAACATTTACGAAAGCGTTCATTTTACAATAAGATGTGTGATTCCTTTTTTTTATCAAGTTAAATTATATTAGTGCTACTTGCCTCTACCAATTTCTTAGAAATTTGAGATGATTCCAATTATAATAAAAGTATATTCTAATTAAATGGGAAAATTAAAATATAAGCAACTTATATTTAACAAAATAATCAAATTTACAATTTAAATATAATAACTTCTTTTTTCAAACAATTAACCCATCATCTTTATGTACATAATTAATCAATAAATATATACATTAGTGAAAATATTCTTCTTATTACAATATTTTCTCTTACAATATTATTTGATTATATCTATAAAACTATATCAATCATATTAATATTTTTCATATAATTATACTAATTCTCAAAATTCCACCCATAAAACTTTCAGCATCAATCTTGAAGCTAACCAGCAAAATCACTTTTCCCCTCCAACACGAGTATCCCAAAACCTCAATTACTCTCTTCAGTACTGCACTCAATTCAATTCCCTAGTCAAACGCCGAGGGCTGCAAACAAAATCCAATTTTCTCTCAAACACGACTATTCCAAAACCTGCATGAGTCTATTCATCACTGCATTCAGATGTGGCACTAGGGGTTTATTTTGCATAGCCCGTCTGGTCCCAGATGTCTTCAGGGTTGTGGGTGCCATTGGATGATGAATCACGTGTAAATACTTTAATTTCTCAACAGAATATACTCACGCGCGTGCATGAATTACCCAAATTTTCAATTCCCCTTAATTTTCATGAGCTTTTATATTCCAATGCATATTAGATTACTAGCAGAGATGGCGACCAGCACTTTGCAGATGAAGATATTTTATATTTGATTCCACTGCACGTTCATAAGTGGACAGTATTTTTGCATTCATTAGTCTAATTTAATCATAAGCTGAACTAAATTGCAGAATTAGGAAAATAAGAGCATCATTTGAACGATTTACAAAGTACTATTTGCATGTCGCTGTTATGGGGAAATTAATGAGTAGAGTATTTTAATATAATTTATGATTTGACATTACCATATTAATTCATATTAAATATAATGTAAGTTTGACAATACCATATTAAATTCATGCAAGCATTATGACATCTTATTTTCATTCTCTTTGAATCTCTCAAAAATTCAATGCTGCGATAATCAATACATTAAAGATGTGAGCCATTGAACGAAAATTTGTATTATAAGCAATTGGAACAGCACTAATAAGAGTAACAATGGAGACAATGATGGAACATATTATATGGAAATTATTTTAATTTTTTTTAAAGATAAAGAGTTACTTTAATTTATTTAGCTTAAAAGGACAAGTTTTATTATAATCTATGTAGTAACAGTAATATTAGTAATAAGGGGGGAAATTATGAAAATATTATATTTGTGAATTTATGTTGATAATAA
>APFE030869039.1:45011-82970 GCA_000404065.3 Pinus taeda | reverse complement strand
AATATGTAAATTGAATTATTTTTTATTTTTTAGTTATTTATTTAAAATTTGGTATATTTAATATTTTATCAACAAAATCTTGATTCTTCTTGATTCTTTACCTATTCACATTTCCATGCGAACTTCATTTTAGCTATACTTATTTTTCATGCCAGGTGAGATATATGTAGTCTGATAAAAGTTTAAGTGTTTGAAGTAATTTTAGGAAGTTTTCTTTCCATAATGTTTATTTTCTTTTACACATTAATTATTTAAATATAACCATATTTTTAATTACCAAAGACAAATTTATATAAAGATAATAAAATAGAGTCTATTTCTTTTTATTTTAAATTTACAGGGAAATCACTAAAAAACAATTATAAGAATAAATCAATTATAAATATCAAAACACTTATTTCACTATACATCTCACATTGTTCACATTAAATAAATAATAAAAGTTAACTAAATTATAACTTTATTTTCCTTTTTTTATTATTAATATATATATATATGAAGAGAGAAAGAGGTAACAATATTAATATTCTTAACTATGGAGTTTATCCCACTTTACCATGGAGATTCTTAATTTGTAAATAGACTTTATTGCAAGGCCATGGCTTATCAATACCAAATGCCAAAAACCATAACTTATTTAACATAACTTTACTAAGAATATTCAAGCTTTCATTTATTACTACCACTAAAAATACTCCATAGTTGATAAATCACTCAATATTGTTTTATGAGAAAATTATTTTCGAAGCCATATTTCAAAATAAACATGCATATTCAAATAATTACAATATATTGTGTAGTTCTAATACTGGAAATGAATAATTTTATATAGTTATTTAAAGTTTAAAGTTTAATATCTAAGTAAATTTCTATTATTTTATTAATTTTTTTATGTTATGTTTGTGAATTTATTTGTGTAATTTTTTTCTTTGGCTGGTTTGATTGTTTTGAACTTTTTGATTTGATTTTTACATAAATTTTATATTTGGTGATGAGAAACTAAGGCTACACAGGCTTATATATTATGCATTTGAAAATGAAATTTAAATAAGAAAACTTATAGCTTCAAGAGAAAATATTTTGTCAAATTAAAATGAAAATTAAAAAAAATATATATGTTATATTTTTTGTCTTTTTAAAGCATAATTTTTAATAATTTTCTATATTTTTTGTCGTTCAAGATGACTTTCATTAGGTTTTCAAAATATCAGTGTACGAAAATACTTTGAATAGCCCTCGCTCCCTCATTTCGATAACACTTTTTGAGATTTGGGGTTGGAGAATACCAGGATAGACAGTTTTAATGCATCATTTCCGGAGGGCCCTCTAGCCTTAGCATATTGTGAGTGACAAATTAGCTAGAGGAGAGAGGCACTAGGTGATTTGACAAATTAGTTGCAGAAATAGCCTTTGCGTCCTTTGTTTCTAGGTTGGTTGAGTTGGCGGAGGATGAGTGGTGGCCTAGCTTGGGAGGCTTTCCTTGGGCATGCTATCCCCGCCCACAATGAGGATGACCCCATTGTCATGGCATCCTGCTAGTCATGGTGTTTGATGGCTCACAACAAGGGGAGCCCACATAGAGATCTTGAGAGAACATGCACAGGGGATGAAATGGTCCAAACCCATGTGCCCTTTGACCTGAACAAGGATGAAACACCATATTGAAACACCTAATAGGAAGGCGAGATAGGCATGCGTTTATCCAGACCAGGTAATGGAATTGAGAAATTACCACAAAAAACCCTAAATATTCACACAAACAGAACACACAACCCTGAGTTTTAACCGAGAGACTATATTTACCTCCAGGCCGAAAGACAGACCTGAACCAAGTACAAAAATTACCAGAAATCAGATGGAAATCTAGGCACTTGTGACAATTAGTAAGAGTCCTTACAAACGTGAGTGGAGCTACAAACTGTCATATGAGAGAAAAAGTCTTATAGCCATTGGAAGCAAGGGAGAAATACGAAAACTTAACTGTCTAAGTGCCTGGATCCCAAGGTGTCAGGACCTGCGGTTCGTGCGATAGGCAAGGCGACTCCACCATGCGAAGTGTATGCGAAACATGAAATGAAATCAACCTTGGGCGAGTTTATAAGGTGTTGGGCGAGTTGAGTGGGCGGTCCCATCAGTTGGGCCGACCGACCATCCTCCAGGCGAGACAACACATTATGAACAAGTCGGTCAGGCGTTTCATGTGGAAAAGTCGTTGGGACAGTCGTTCGGCAAAATCGTTCGGACAGTCGTTTAGGAAACTCGTTCAGACAGTGGTTCAGAAAAGTTGTTCGGGAAACTCGTTCAGACAGTCATTCATAAAACTCGTATGGACAGTCGTTCGGAAAATTCGTTCAGAAAAGTCGTTCAGGCAGGTCGTTCGGACATTCGTTTGCGTAGGTCGTTCAGGCTGGTCATTCAGACAGTCGTTCGAGCAAGTCATTCAGGCAGGTCATTCGGGAGGTTTTTCAGGCAGGACTGAGGCGAGGTCATTCGGGTGACCCGGGCGAGGTCGTGTGGCGACTTGCGTAAGGCCGTTCGGGCGAACCGGGTGAAGTCGTGTGGCAACCCGGATGAAGTCATGTAGTGACTTGGGCGAAGTTGAATGGGTGAACGGGTAGACGTGCGGACGACCGGTTGGGTGAGGGCGCACCGTGCATGATGAAACAATGAAGTGTTGAGATTGTGAATGGAGGTGTGTCTCGGGTAGAGGCGCCCGTGTGTGGTGACTTGGAGGCGCGCCTAAGTTGGGAAAACAAAACGATCATGCGACGAGGTGAACAAAGGGTTGGTGAGTAGTGCGTTGACTGTGCGGAGGTGCTGAGGGGTTGGGCAACCACGTTTGCCGATGCTGTGAAAAATTGGCTAAGTGTAAATTTGGGGTTTCCCAAGATCTAACTTGTGCGTTGTAAAAGTGAATATTATATAATATATTGATATTAGGTAGACTCATATTGCAAGGAGTTGCCCCTCCCTTTATATTGTTGTGCATTTCTCTTATATAATGTTGTTGATATTGAATGTGTATGGGTGTTCATTGGTATAAAGGCACATTAATAATACTTGGTAACGAAAAATAAACTAGGTATGGATGGTTAAGGCGTAGTCTACAATCGTAAGTATTGGTGAAAAGAAAACGGTTGGTAGTGCAACACCTCACCGGCACGGTTGAAAGACCACCGTAGACTTGGGGGCGTGACAGTTGGTATCAGAGCACGTGAACATGTTCGGGTGTTGAATCATTGAAGCTAATACACAACTTGACATTAGAGCAAGCTTGCTCGTGACGAAGTGACAATGGAAGCAGGTACTTGCAGGTGAAGGAAGCTAGTTTCACATACAAGTGGAACAAGGGTCGGTTCATGGTTGCAGGGAACTTGGTGAAGCTGGTGAAGGTTGGAACCGGGTGTCGTAGAGTTGGGTAGGCGGTACTACGTGTTGTTTATATGATTTGGGCACTTGTCAGGTGGGCAAGTGGGACTGCGTGTGGGCAGGTATACATGGTTTGGGCATCTGTGGACCAAAAAAAGTGTGAACCAGGGAAGACAAAGTACAAGGCATGGCAGGTTTGGAAGAATGCGAAGGGAAGCTCTTGTTTACCTTATACAGGTTGAAGCGGATGAAAGAGGAGAATCCTCGGATTGAAGAGAAGCTTGTAGTCTTGGAAAAGAATGTTGAAGATGAGCTTCTTCAACTTGTATAGACAATGGAGCAAGATGAAGTTGCAAATTGTACTGACAAGGAAGAGGAAGCTGTGATAGTTGAAGATATTGCAGACATGATCCTGATGGAGGATGAGCTTGAGGTTGATCAAGTTGGACTAGGATCGTGTAGTTTACAGACATGGATGGATGAGGGTACTCTCATGGAGGAACCTCATGATCATGATGGTGAAGTAAGTATTGATACTTGTGTTTCATTTGAGCATTTGGTAGATGGACCGTGTGTAGGGAAGATCAACACCAGGTTGCCGATGCAGGGAAGCATCTTACCATGGATGTTTATGGTGAGACCTTGTATGGAGAAGCAAGGATTGTTGATTGTTGCAGGACTTGTTGGGGTTGTTTGTGACCTGATGGTAGAAGGTACAAAGGCCCGAGACAAGGGTGGAGCTTGATGATCATTGTGGAGGAATGGGTCATGCTTTAGCCACATTGCTAAGTGCCCTGCATGACTCATGGAAAGATTGGAGGGCACACACTTGAGTTTCTTGGGTGGACTTCTCATGGTCGAGACCAAGAGCAAGTCTTGGTGGAACCTTTGGTGGAGGAGCTACGATGGAGAGGCTCATGTGATGATGATATGGTTGGGTGACCAAGTTCACTAGACTGAAGATCGCAGCTTGGATGGGGATGACCGATTGTTGTGATGGGTCTACTTGGTTGGACTACATGGACAACTTAGTCATGGACATCAGGTTGGAGACATGGAGCACGACAGTCTTATGCAGGGACATTGTGCATGAGCACTTGTAGAGATGTCACTTATGGGCATCCAATGAGGAGTGCCAAAGCAGGGATGTTGTGCAGATGGATTTGCTGGTATGACATGGAGATGTTTTACTTATGAGTGGATGGAGAGGTTGTGCACTCTTGCACAACAAGGCCATGGACTTGGATGGAGTTGTGAGCAGACTATGGGGCATCCTTACTACATGGAGAGCTAAGGCATCTTACAGAGACCTTTGGGCCGAGACTTGTATGTTTGCTAGAGTGTTGGTTGGGGATGGTTTATGGAGCTCATGATGACATGAGATTGTTGTGACTTTTGGGGACTTCATATATGGTGGACTTAGAGGATTTGATGCATTAAGGAGCCGAGGTCAGAGACTTTGATGTAAGATAGGGTGCATACTTTCAATTACATGTATGGGCATGGCTTGAAAGAGTGACTTGATGTGGAGGATCAATATGAGACACTTTGGAGTGTTGGAGTTACGACGATGATGATGCCTTGGTGGCAACACTTGGGCATGGGTTGAGTCGAGACTCAACCGCCTTGGATAGCATGTTGCAAATGAGATGAGGACTACTTCATGGACCTGAGCATGGCTTACACTTATGGATGGATTCTTGATCGAGTTGACGATGTGACAGGATGTTCAGAGAAACAAATGATGGTGGCATGAGGATGTGCATTCTCATGGTTTGAGCATGACAGTTGGATTAGCTACCTGACTAGTTCGGACTTGGGGGTTGGCGTGTACAGAGATGTGTTAGCGTTATGTTGGAGTATCATGGCAGCAGCTCACATGAGGATGACACATGATGAGGCCAACACGATATGTTGCGTTGGACATGTAGCTTGAGTTGGAGGGGCCAGCCTTCCACGATGGAGAGCAGCATGTGGAGATTGTGAAAGGGTGGCCGATGGTTATCGATTGAGATGATTTCTGATATATGACATACCGATGGGGTGTATACCTTGGTATGGTGATCCTGGTGACAGATGGTTGCTGGGATGAGATATTGTCGATGACGACAATGACTTCCAGTGGGGGAGGATGTTAGGACCTGCGGTTCGTGCGACGGGCAGGGAAACTCCACCATGCGAAGTGCGTGCGAAACATGAAACGAAATGAACCTTCGGTGAGTTTATAAGGTGTTGGGCGAGTTGAGGGACTGGTACCATGAGTTGGGCGGGCCGACCATCCTCTGAGTGAGACAACATATTATGAACGAGTCAGCCGGGCGTTTGGTGTGGGTCGGCCGGGTGACACAACCCGCCACACGCCCGTATATATTGGAGGGAGTTTGGAGGAAAATGACCATCAATCATTCGATCAACAAGTTTGAACAAGGAATTGTGAAGTACATAGATGAGCCCCCACGACGGGCGGAACTCGGGTGTGAACGCATTTAGAAAAGTCATTCAGACATTCGTTCGCGAAAATTGTTCGGACAGTCGTTCAGAAAAGTCATTCGGGAAACTCGTTCGGACAGTCGTTCAGAAAACTCGTTCAGACAGTCATTCGGAAAACTCGTTCCGAAAAGTCGTTCAGAAAATTCTTTCAGGTAAGTCACTTGGACAATCGTTTGGGCAGGTCATTCAGGCAAGTCGTTCGGATAGTCGTTGGGGCAGGTCATTCAGGCAGGTCGTTCGGGAGGTCGTTCAGGCAGGACTCGGGCGAGGTTGTTCGGGTGACCTGGGCGAGGTCGTGTGGTGACCCGGGTGAGGTCGTTCGAGCGAACCGGGTGAAGTCGTGTGGTGAACCGGGTGAAGTCATGTGGTGACTTGGGTGAAGTTGAATGGGTGAACTGGTGGACGTGCGGACGGGCGGCCGGGTGAGGGCATGCCGTGCACGATGAAACGGTGAAGTGTTGAGATTATGAATGGAGGTGTGTCTCGGGTAGAGGCGCCCATGTGTGGTGACTTGGAGGCGCGCCTCAGTTGGGCAAACAAGACGATCGTGCGATGAGGTGAACGAAGGGTTGGTGAGTCATGTGGCGACCGTGCGGAGGTGCTGACGGGCTGGGCAACCGAGTTTGCCAAAGTTGTGAAAAATTGGCTAAGTGTAAATTTGGGGTTTTCCAAGATTTAACTTGTGCATTGTAAAAGTGAAGATTATATAATATATTGATATCGGGCAGGCTCATATTGCAGGGAGTTTCCCCTTCCTTTATACTGTTGTGCATTTCTCTTAATGCTATTGATAATGAATGCGTATGGGTGTTCATTGGTATAAAGGCACATTAATAATACTTGGTAACGAAAAATAAACTAAGTATGGATGGTTAAGGTGTAGTCTATAATCGTAAGTATTGGTGAAAAGAAAACGGTTGGTAGTGTCGCACCTCGCCGTCACGGTTGAAAGACCACTGTAGGCTTGGGGGCGTGACACAATGGAAGACGAGGAGACATATCCCAATCCATACCAAGAAACTGAAAACGCCTTCTTCCCTCCTGACCGGATGCTTCCAATCTCCTTACAACCCAAATTCATTGCCCAAATTGTCAAAGTAAAGTAAATCGCTTGCTAGGCTTCGCATTTATCCACAAAGCTCATGAGGGAGATCGTCGCACATAAAAAGTGAATGTCAGAACAATTCATTGATAGGAAGTTAATACTCGCACGGAAGAAGAATAAGCCTAGATAGCCTTTAACACCCTACTTGTACATCGAAATACACACCCCATCAAAAAACATTTAATCAATTTTCTTTCATAATTTTTTATATATTTAATGAATAAAATTAATTATATAATCTCTATCAAAACTTTAATTCATTTATATATATAATTATAATTATAATTTCAACCTATTAAAATATAACAACTTTGATAAAATGACAAACCCTTACCTGAGAAAATAAAATATAAACTAACTTTGGAAAAAAATACATACTCTCATTTATAAACCATGATCATTTGCATCCATGAGTCAACCAAAAAAAATTCATTAGAAAAAACTCACATACGTTTATAAAACATGACATAGTCCTTTAAAATGTGCACATCGTTAACCCATGGTACCACATTGAAACTTATTGTCGAATGAATTTATAGGGAGTTGATATTTGAATATTCACCCTTTCATTTATATATGAAAATGACAAATGTCTACCAAATATGATTAGCCAATTATAAAAAGAAGTTAAAAATTAAACATCTCAATACCAAAATTTATATAAATGATTCCTCATTTATATTATAAAGCCTTATCTCTGCCCTTTACAAACAATGCTTCTAGATGTGCGTGAATCATGTTTTGTGTTTTTAAAACGAAATCTTAGTTTGTGAATTTGGAAGATGACATTTTAGAAATCTACTGAAAAGCAAATCATTTTAATATTATTTACTTAAACATTCCAATTTTCTTATAATATATTATATTTAAAAATAATAAATGTATAAATAATTTGAGTAAATATAACATTATCAATCATGAAATGGTCTTTCAACGTAGATTTACTTTTACACATTTACGAAGTTTAAATTTATATTATCTTAAGAATCACTTTATCAAAATGTGAACGCATCTCCTAAAATACTAATTCAGGCTGGTTCGACTCTTAATTTACTCATATTAAAATTTAGGTTTTAATGCATTCCCAAGATGTGCCCATCAATAAGTGAAGTATCTTTCACATTGTTCAATGCGGTAATCATGCCGCAATATCAGTTATATTGAGGACTGAATCCAAAATGGGGATCCTGCCAGTTTGAACAGCGCAACAAATAACTGAAAGGTGGATCTGGCCGTATACAGTCAAATTAAGCGATGTATGAATAAGAATATCAATATGAGTGCAGCCTCTTTTGAGATTAAAATATGAAAAATATCTGCATCACTTTCTACACGCATAATCAAAGGTGTAACATGATGGGTACTTGAAATTAGTTTTAAGTTTTTTTTAATCATAACTGATACTCAAGTTGCAGAAGACTTTTGGACGTTATAGTATATTTGGACGGACTCGGACAACTCCAGGATAAATTGCTTTATTTTGTATTTTTCCGATAGAAATTTCTCTATTTTATATTTTTAAATTAGAAATTGAGGAAGGTGACAAGGTCTTACGTCGATTTAAGGATTTATAAGATGGTGACACTGTTTTGTTTTGTGTTTTGGGATTGAGAAATTACCATATATTTATTGATGAGATTGTTATTTGCAGTCTGTAGTTTATGTGGTTCAGAGTTACTGTGATAGTATTTGGCTAAAAAAAATTCATGTAAATTTCTTTTTAATAGAATATATAATTTCGTGTTTTCTATCAAAATCAAAATACCCACTGACCATTTTTTCAATGAAACGAATTCCAATAATGCTTCACAAAGCCCCACATAGAGGTTGGCGACTATGCTTTGGAAACTCCTTAGAGAATGGCCAAGAGAGGTGGAATAACCTTAAGTTTCAAGACTTAAGTCCTTCAATGGTTGTCAAGCATTGACTAAGGACTGTATTATTTGCTAGAAAATGGTCATCGAGGGATTTGACCTAGGAGGCTACAATGTCAGGTAGGAACCATACATCATCATCTCACACATTGCACACACAAAATACATGTATTCATCTCATCTTCGACAATGTTGGATAAAATGTTGATTGATGACATATATAGATGCCTTTGCTTCCATTTCTCAAACCTTATGTCGACTAGGAAGCCTATGAACAAAGTTAACAAAGTTTCCATTTTGAGACATGCACATTTCATGGAGACAACAATGTGGTTGGATTTGTGTATAAGATGATTTGAAGTTTATATAGGACACCAAATAGGTGGGCAGTCATCATTGTCACATGAGGGTGGAGAATTAGAAGAATGATCCTCTTTTGTTGAAATTGTGGTAGATCTTATTGACCTATGTGATATATCATGTGACAAATCATGTGTATTGAGATCCTAAATAAATGGGAATCCAATGATTGAAATTATTGTACAAGAGGTTCAAAGTTGTTGTGAATTGAAAAACAATGATGGTAGTTATGGAACACATGTCATAGATGTTCCAATGACTATATTAGATTCCCATTGGTTCCAAATGGGAGATATAAAGGACTATACTTGCCTATCCAAGTAGTGAAAGTGTTCAATCCATGATCTAGGTGGATATTAGTGGCCACCCACCAATTCCACTTGGACCCCTACCACTGTTTCTTTCAATTTTTCAGTTTCCTGATTTGTACCACAACTTACTATTTTTGGCATTTTTTCGGGTCCTAAATTTCCGGAGCTACTTTGAGGCCCTAAACGTGTTTTATTGGGAAAACTGGGAGAAACATGGGTTAATGAATCGATATTCTTCTTCCCAGAGTTGTAGTCCTCATATGGATATTTCTAATGAGGTATTGTGCGCATCAAACAGAGATTGTATGCCAAAGTTATGACTTTGGGAAGTTGATGTACCAATTTACACAAAATGGGGCCCATAGTTTGGCGCTTCATCTCCTAGGGTTAGGGTTTAGGATGCTTAGGTTTTTCCATTATTTCTCAACAATAAATAAGCCTTTAAGCCTCATTGTAAGGCAATGCAAAGGCATGTAGCCTCCACATCTCTCCTCAGAGATAAGCTACAATCACCCGAGCTAGTTTATTTCCATTTCTATTTGTAAGCAAATTTCAGTATTTTACATTAATGAAGTGAAGTATTATTTCTGTTGTATCTCTGTATCTATGATTATCTTTGTCATTTCTTGCATTCCTGTTTAAATCTGGATCAGTGGTATCAGAGCAATCTGCTCTTTCCCTGTTTTTCTTCGCATGTCCCCAACGAGATTGGGATATGAGTTAGGGCTTGAATTGGTCGAACCTTTGCGACACCAACGTCACAAATTTCGATGGCCTCCCATGCTGAATGAAGAGAAGTACAAGGCGGTACGAGATCCTATCAAAATCTTTCTCGAAGAGGCCTTTAAGCAACAATGGAACACGATGATGGACAACTTTGCCCAAATCCTTTAGCAGCTACCCAGGGGAGACACATATACTTCAAACACCTACTCTGGAAGCACCACACCCTTTAAGGTACAAGTTAACTTTGACATTCCCACATTTGAGGGTTAGATATAGACATTGTAGATAAATGGTTAAATCTCCTACAAGGGTATTTTTCTGTTCATGATTTTTCTAGCCGGGAAAAGATTACTTTCGCTATTCTCAAAGTCACCCCCCACATCAAGGACTAGTGGGAAACCTACTGCGAATAGAAGGATGAAATTATGACCCCACCTTTTTTAGTCGCACCCACTTGGAATTCATTCCGGAGTGCCGTCAAGGAGTAGTACTACCCTGTCAAAATCTATGAGGATAAATACATAAAGTGGACCACTCTGTGGCAGGGAAGGGACCAAGACATACTAGAGTTTACCAATATTTTTCATACCCTTCGCACAAAGTTGGGTAGCAAGGATTTTGAGTTACATTTGGTACTCAAATACTATGGCTACCTACATAAGTACATCTACAATGAGATGGAGTTCCTGGACATCTCTTCACTCAACACGACATACCGATATGTTGTCGAGATCGAGTAGAAGTTTAAACAAAAGAAGCGAGACTTTGGATCTGCAAATCCGAAGTAAGGGAAAGGCACCCCCAAACCGCTGAACAATCGACAAAGCTAAGGCAGAGTGGCCCAGAACAACCCGCCAAAGCCACTAGTAAAAAACAACACCGCGAAGCTGAAGAAGGACATGGGAAAGTGGTGTGAGTTCAATAAGAGCTCCACTCACAACACAAGTGAGTGTCGGGCCGGGTAGTCAATGGTGGCTGACCTAAAGTAATCGGAATCAGATGTATGTTCAGAGTTTGAGTCAGAACCTGATAAGTGGAATGAAAAAGCGAAGTAGATTATCGATGTGGATCCCAACGCCACCATTGCCACCATGAAGATCCAAAAGGAGGAACCCGAAGATCTGGAGGAGGAGGAGCGCCTCTTCCACTCTGAGATGTGGGTAAAGAGTCCCCCACTATAGTTCATTGTCGACAACAAGAGCCAAAAGAACCTCATTTCGGCAAAGGTTGTGAAGTAGTTTGGCTTACCGACCACAACACATCCAAAACTGTACACCATCGGGTGGCTTCACCAAGGATGGGATATTCACGTGAGCCAGTAGTGTTGCCTTCCATACAACATAAAGCCCTTCACAGATGAGGTATTATGTGACGTTGTAGTATACCTAGGGGGGATAATATCGGGTACAAAAGGAGGTACCCAAGCGAATAATGTAACAATGGGATGGGTCATAGTAATAAATAAGGTGGTTAACCCATATCATGTAAGGGACCACAAGTAGTTAACAATAATGTAATAAGCCCATGGTATTAGATAGATGGTATTGAGGGAACCATGGTAATGACCCTTGGTATTAAATGTATGATGCCTATATAGAGGCTAGAAACTCCCCGTTGAGAGGTGTCAAGGAATATTATATGAACAGGCATATGGCTTGTGGAGTGCTCTCCTTCCTTAAGGAGTGAATGCATGGTGTTGCCCCAGCTTAAGGGTTTGATATTAATAAAGTGAAGCATTTCTATCTATATTTATGTTTTCATATCAGTTATACCATAAGTGGAAATAAACCCAAGAATAACAAGATTTGAATATAGAAATGTTTCACTTTATTGATCAAACACTTAAGGTAGGGCAACACCATACATTCACTCCTTAGAGAAGGAGAGCACTCCATAAGCCATATGCATGTTCATACAATATTCCTTGAAACCCTTCAACGGGGAGTCTCTAGCCTCTATATAGGCCTCATACATATAATACCATGGGTCATTACCATGGTTCCCTCAATACCATCTATCTAATATCATGGGCTTATTACATTATTTTTAAGTACTTGTGGTCCCTTACATGATATGGATTAACCACCTTATTTATTACTATGGCCCAACCGATTATTACATTATTCCCTTGGGTACCTTCCTTTGTACCCCATATTATCCCCCTAGGTATACTACAAACGTTCCTCCCCTTAATGTTTGTAATGTATTATTAGGCTAACCATACTTCTGGAAGTGACATGTTGTATATGAGTCGAGGCCTTGTGTTGTTATTGTTACTTTGGAAAATAAGTTTTACAAGATACTGGGGGTAGTACCGCCTATTGCCATCTCTTTGGTTACTACAAAAAAATGTGGTAAGCTCATTTTCAAAACTAAGAAAAAAAATTTCTTGATGATACACCCTCAAGGAAAGAAGAAGACGGTGGCCACAACCTCAAGACAAGGCCCCTCCACATGACAAGTACAGATGGAGAAGGTCATGGAAGAGTATGAGGACATCTTCACCTCCCCCGCAGGGGTTCCTCTGCACTGTCAGGTCAAGCACTGCATCGATCTGACGGTAGATGTGCGTTTCCCAATGGACCAATCTATTGCCGCTTTGTTCTAAAGAACAATGAAAACAAGAGGCAGATCCAGGAGTTGTTGCAGAAAGGTCACATCTGACCGAGTTCATCACTTTGTTGCAGCCCGGTCGTGTTGGTACAGAAGAAGGATGAGACTTGGAGACTCTGTATTGACTATTAGACAATGAACAAGATCACTCTCTGGAATAGGTACCCGATCCCATGGATTAATGACCTTATGGACCAACTGAAGGGGAAAAAATATTTCAGCAAGATCGATTTGAAGTCATGATATCTCTCAGTACTAATTGAACCCTCTGATGTGTGGAAGACTGCATTCAAAGCTAAGGAGGGCCTTGGCGAATGGTTGGTTATGCCGTTCAGGTTAATGAATTCTCCTGCAACCTTCAAGAGGCTAATGGATGACATCTTGCAGCCATTCACCAACTCATTTGTAGTAATATACTTGGATGACATCATGATATTTATCCAGAGTTGGGAAGAGCACCTCCAACACATCTGATAGGTTCTCCAAACACTGTGGCAACACAAGTTATGTGCCAATTTGGAGAAATGCAGTTTTGGCATGACCCAAGTTGAGTATCTGGGATACATTATTGATGAACATGGGGTTCGTGTGGATACATCATAGATCCAAGTCATTCGAGCTTGGTCATCTCCAACCACTCTAACAGAGCTCTGTAGGTCTCTTGGTCTTGCCAACTTCTACCACATGTTCATGTTGGGATTTTCTCATATCACTTAGACCTTGATTCAAGTCACCAAGGGAGGAGCGAAAGAAAAATTATTTTGGTCTGAATCTCAATAGAAGGCATTCACATAGTTGAAATATCACTTCTACTCAGCACCACTGCTCGCATTACCAGACCTGCAACAACCATTTGAGATTGAGATAGATGCCACTCACTATGCTATTGGGGCAGTCCTTACTCAACACGGGCAGCCAAAGGCATATCACAGTGAGAGACTTTTAGACAGAGCCTATGATCCAGATTTAGAAAGGAATGTAACAAATTATAGAGATAATCATAAACACGAATATGTAGTGAAAATAATACTTCATTTCATTAATGTAAAATACTGAAATATTCTTACAAACAGTAATGGAAATAAACCATCTAGGGCGATGGTAGCTTATCCCTAAGAAGAGATGTGGTGGCTACATGCCTTTGAACTATGTTACAATGAGGCTTGAAGGCCTATTTATTGTTGAGAAATAATGGAAAACCCTTCACATCCCAAAACCTAACCCTAGAAGATGAAACACCAAATTGTGGGCCTTGTTTGGGTAAATTGGTACATCAATTTCCCGGGGTCATAACTTTGGCATACGATCTCTGTTTGATGCGTAGAATAGCTCGTTAGAAAGATCTATCTGAGAACTACCACTTTGGGAATGGTTGAATTGATCCATGGATCCATGTTTCCCCCAAATTTCCCAAAAATTATCGTTTAGGACTTCAAAACTACTCTGAAAGTTCATGACCTGAAAAAACTACTAAAAATAGTAAACTTGCTACAATTTAGGAAACTAAAAAGACTGAAAGAGATGGTTGTGGGGGTCCAAATGGGATAGATGGGTGGCCACAAACATCCACCTAGATCATTCCTCCCCCCTTAGGAAGCAATGGTCCCCATTACTTTGAATTCCTCCCTAAGATGAGGAAGCTTCTACTGAGCCGGGTCTTTGGTGAGCTGTTCCGCAATCTCTGATTTGTCCAGAAATGGTGGGAAGCATGGTTGACGATGGTCCACATTGAAAACTAGATGCAAGCGAAGGAATGGAGGAATGTTGTACTTCAAAGCATTGTTTCCTGTAGCTTTGGTATTGGTGTAAGGACCATGTCGAAGTGGTCAGAGCTTCTGATGAGCTCTTGTAAGGCATTCTTTCTACAGATGCAACTAGACTTTGTTGCCCACTTGAAGCTTGTGTGGTACCCCTGTAGGTGACGATAATTTGTTCCTGTGTTTTGTCATGACCGTATCCCTTTACGACTGCTGCTGCATGGAGGAACCCTTTGCGGGGGTCATGGATGTAACAATGATCTTCCCCTTACTTTGGGAGTGAACTAGACAGAAAATGAATTTCCTAGTCTGGGAGATGAGCTTGCTGCCTTTCTTGCCAGTGATCCAAGAGATGGTAGTAGGTGGGGCTACCTCCGGTATTCTGTATAATGAATCATCCAAAGAAATAATAACAGTTCGAGGCCTTGACTCATACACAGCATGCCACCTCCACAAGTATGGTTGGCCTAATAGTACATCACAAACATCTAGAGGTGTAACATCACACAATACCTCATCTATGAAGGGCTTGATGTTGTAGGGAAGGCGGCATTGCTGGCGAACTTTGAGATCTCGTCCAACATGAAGCCACCCGATACTCTATAGTTGTGGGTGTCATGTAGTCGGTAGGCCCAACCGCTTCATGACCTCTGCTAAAACGAGGTTCTTTTGGCTGCCACTGTTGACAATGAATTGCAGCGGCGAGCCCTTCACCCACATCTGTGAGTGGAAAAGATGCTCCCCCTCCTCTAGGTCTTCGAGCTCATTCTTCTAGATCCTGGCAGTGGCAACAATGGTGTTGAGATCCGCATCAATGATCTACATCGCTTTGCCACTCCACTTGTCAGGTTCTAGCTCCGAGTCAGAACATGCATTTGATTCGAAAGCCTTCAACTCGGCCACTAGAGACTACTTGGTCTGACACTCACTTATGTTATGAGTGGGACTCTTGCGGAATTCACACCACTTTCCTGTGTCCTTCTTCTACTTTGTGGTGTTGTTCTGTTCTTGTAGCTTTAACGGGTTGTCATGGGTCACCCCACCTTGGCTTTATCATTTGGTCTTTGGATTTACAGATCCAAAGTCTCGCTTTTTCTGTTTAAACTTTTTCTCAATTTTGACAGTGTATCGGTACACTGTGCCAAGCAAGGAGATGTTGAGGAACTCCATCTCTTCCTGGATGTATCTGTGTAGGCAGTCGTGGTATTTGAGTACCAGATGCAGCTCAAAGTCTTTGATACCCAATTGTGTGCGAAGGGTATGAAAAATGTTTGTGAACTTTGGCACATCTTGGTCCCGCCAAAGCCACAAGAAAAAAACAACACCGCGAAGCTGATGAAGGACATGGGAAGGTGGTGTGAGTTCGATAAGAGCTCCACTCACAACACAAGTGAGTGTCGGGCTAGGTAGTCAATGGTGGCCGACCTAAAGTATTCAGAATCAGATGTATGTTCAGAGTTTGAGTAAGAACCTGATAAGTGGAATGACAAAGGGAAGTAGATTATCGATGTGGATCCCAATGCCACCATTGCCACGATGAAGATCCAAAAGGAGGAACCCGAAGATCTAGAGGAGGAGGAGCGCCTCTTCCCCTTTGAGATGTGGGTAAAGAGTGCCCCACTATAGTTCATTGTCAACAACAAGAGCCAAAAGAACCTCATTTCGGCAAAGGTTGTGAAGTAGTTGGTGTAATATCCCTCCCCTTAATAATAAATAATAATATAATAAATAATAATAATAATAAATAATAAATAATAAATAAATACAAAAATAATAATAATAATATAATAAAAATCACTTCATAAATAATAATAAATAAAATATAATAATAAATGTTAAATAATAAATGAATATTTAAAAAATATACAAGAAAATAAATAAAATAATAAAAATAAAAATAGTAATAACTATACTAAAGCTTTGAATAAGAATAAATAGAAATAAAACAAAGAAAACAATAAAAAAAAATCAGTAAGCTATCAAAAAGAAGGAAATAAAACAAGAAAGCTAAAAATCAAAAGAAAATTAAAGAAATAAAACTAAGAATCAAAATTAAATAAAATAAAGCTAAGAATCAAAATTGCATGTAGACACATGGAGTGTGTGCATGTGGTTCCCCTTCCAATGTTGCTCTATTTAATAGTTGGTGAGGAAGAGGAGAGGCATTCTTGCATTCCATCTTTCCAAGATTCTAGCTTACATTCTCTTGGGAGAATAATGTTCTAAGACTTAGGAGTCACTGGAAGTAGTACATTGATTGAGGGCTCGGGGGTGGCCAGCTGTAGCAAATCCTTGCGCAATTGAGCCTATGGTTGGGTGGAGAGTCGTCCCCAAAACCGTGTTGCGGTAAGCCTACTTCTACCACAGGTAAGCTCAGGTAAGCACTTTTCATAGTTTAAATTTAATGTGAATAAGTTAATTAGATATCTATTTTGGGGTTGTTACATGTGGTATCAAAGTAGGTTTAACCCTTAGGGCCTATGGGCATCCGAAAAGTTTATTTTGTTGGAATTTTAACTTGACTTGTTTTAAAGTTACGAGTTGATTACTTCCAAGAGGCAGTGTAATTTTTTTACGAACCCTCACTATGCCGTAAATTTTCTTTATTCCATGCATACTTACTGCATAGTTATATTTTGATTGGTTTTGGTGATTACTTTTCTTTTTTACTTAGAATACAAATGGAGTACTATAACATGTAGATCATTTCAACTTGCTCTTATTATAACCTTTGTATGGACGAGTGAATGTCACAGGGTGGTTCTTCTTCTTATTGTTTGTTAGCGTACGATTTAAAACAACATCTCTTTGCAATTCCTATCTTGGATAGTGCGTAATGGGTTTGGCTCAAATTGGAAGGTGAATGATTCAGAATTCTTTATCTTGAATACCAACGATATTTTGATGCTTTGATCCTTAACACTAATTGTGCCTATATGATCTGAAAACTAAGTATTTCACTTTCTTGTTACAATTTTTCCTATTGTCTATTAAGTATGAATAGGCATGTCTATATTAATTTTTGAATCTCTTAAACTCTGCCTTTCATATTTAACTACATAATTTTGTATATATTTCCGCATCTCTGGCTAGAGTCGCTGCCATGATGAGTTCTTGGTTACATGTTTGTGCATGAGGTTTGATGCATGTCATAGAATTCATTATATATAGTACATGTAGCCTATTACATGATATAGCATAATATATGATTAATTCCTTCGCTGAAACTTCAATAGATCATAGCTAAATTCCAAAATACTAATATGCAAATGCATTAAGGTCTACGCACTAATTTAATTCAATACCTGGTACTGGCATTCACAAATACATTAACTGATATACCATTTTATAACTGCTAAAATATCGTCATACGTTGCATAGACGTATACATACACAAGAATTTAAAATAGCCAACATAAAGCAAACCAGAGGATTGAGGAATTTGAAGAATCTGGTTTCCAGGGAAACTGCAATATGACCTCATAGCGATCGGACCTGAAATAGTCATGATTTTCTGATCTTATATTTCGTTCATTGGCAGCAAATTTTGGGATAGTTTGTAGTTTTTGCAGATGTCGCAGGTCTTCAAGGACTTGTGGCCAACTTTCTAGCTCCCTTTAGGGCTTGAGCCTCAAAGGTTTGAATCATCTAACCCTGTTTTACTCGTTGTTTACCTACAACAAGCTAATCATTCTCTAACAGTGAAAAGTTATACCTTGAATTAACAAAAAAACAAAAATTACTCACATATTGTTAAACACATTGGCAAGTTATCTAGGAAAGTTGAGTATTGTTCATTGGGCAAAGATCTATTAAATTTGATGACTGTTACATCTACACAAACAAGCGACCTTCAAATCTTCAGTATGAGGCTCTCCCAATTAAGCTGACACAACAAGCAGAATAAAATCTGGTATGTCAGTTTGCATAAGCATTTTCCACTGTTGCCTCTCTCTCTCAAACACACTAAACTCAAAGCAAAAGGAAACAACAATTTTATGATTGTTTTGGCACTCGTTAGATTTCTTTGCATCAAAAGAAATTCACTATAACACAACCATTTTACTGTTGTCCTAAAGTCATTCACTAGTGTCATTTTAAAATCTAAATTTCATTGCTGGCTCTAAGTACTATCATTTGCTCATAAGATTGTACGCATTGGATGACAAATAACTTGTCGACAATTTGATACAATATCTTCAGTATAGTTCTCTTGTCTCATTGCTAATACATAATCTTTCATTTACACTAGTGCTCTAAAGAATAAATGGTGGATTTGGTTGGTATTAACTCATGCTTTGAGTCGTCTCTATCTCCCTTAAAGGTAGCACTATTGTGTCTAATTATAAATCTATTCTGAAGTAGCATATTGTCTAAATAATTATACCAGAATTATACCTCCACTGTTATCAAAGAAATTGCAATCATATGTTAAAAGAAGAAGATGTACTTATGGTTTTATTCTTGTAATAAGCCACTTTTGCAATTAGTTCACTCACCTTGTGCTTTTCTACTTCACATCCTTCATTATATTGTCTTATCTTAGAAGCACCTAATTAAGCATTGAAGATATTGTTAGTAAGCTCAAAACATTGGCATATTGTGTTGAGGTATAGTAGGAGCATTTACGAATTGCTTCTTTTGGATAAATATCATTGGCATATTATTTTCAAAGACTGGGTAATTGTTGAAAGTAGATAAGTGCTCTAGTTCTCTTTCTTCCCATTTGGTTAAAGCACATTATGGATCTTCGCTAATCAATGATCAACATTTGGCTTCTGGGTAATCTTATCATTTTTTCTGGAGGCACACCACATCAAGGTAGTATGATGAGTGTACTATGATGAGTGTCTTCCTTCACTGCTTGTTCTAGTATAATTTGTTGTAGGAACAATTACCTATTTTGGATCAGGAAATAGTACAATTAAGTACTATCTCTCAACGAACGTTTCGAACCACAATGTGAGGTTGATCAGTTAATCTTATAGTATGTATATGTTTCTCAACATTATTGTCGAAAGGAATAATGGAATTTGTAGGAACATGCATAGCCATCGCCGCAAGCTCACAATCTTCTATCTTAGGCAGGCAATTTTATGGCTAATTGTATTGTAATTTAAGGGATTCGAAATGGTCTTGACTTCGCTGGTGCACTTGCAGGCAGACCATATAATTAATAAAATGATTATTTTTGTGTTGGAGAGGGATAACCTTCCTAGTCATCCGATCTGGTTCTGGGTCGGGTGGCAGTGTCTCTTCTTTATGGTGTGGAATATTTCTTTGGTTGTTTGATTTCTTAAATTTCCTTAGAGTAATCATTTAATAGCCATAAGAATCTCAAGTTACATTCAATAATTTGTTTAAACGATTTATTTTGTTAAAAACAGTCCATTTAATTCTTCTAACATAAGTTATGATTGCTTAAACAGATACTCACAATATTTCACTCTACAACACATAATTTCAATTTATCCTATCACATAAGGTCATGAATTTGTAGACTTAATATTGGTGTGACATATCATTTCAAAAGTCATGGTGAATTTTATTTCAGAATTCAAGTACCTTCTTAAAACAATATTGCCACTAATATTCTTAAGCTTTACTCATTGGAATTTTGATTTTATGTTGAGACAATTCTCTAAGTTTTAATAATATAAAATTAGTAATTATTGATAATTTGCATCACACAGTTTCAAATTTGGCAATGGTTTGATTGCATGCTGAGCAGTAGGGGAAAAATATATAAAACAATAGATTGAAATGAATCAAGAATCTTCCAAACTTTATTGAATAAATTTAGCATGGTTAATACATATCTGGTTAAAAAAATCATTGCATAATTATCACAACAATAATCTAAGCATTTTGGCTCTTATTTTATGCTTCTTCAGTGATGAATCTTGATATTGAGTGACTCATTACAGTGTTTGGCTATCATTGCATGCATATGCGGGTGACTTGATTTCACTATTAGAATTCCGATATTTTTAAAGGTCGGATATAGGTCTGATCTTGACAATACCATGATATATTACCTTTGCATTTGGCATTAAGCCTGAATCTAGATCATTAGTACTCCTTATCTTGCATGCAGTGATCATTTGAAAAGTGAATTAGTGGATTGATTGGATCATCTAGTGACTCACATCACATTGCAGTTTTTCTTTAATTAGCTATCCAATTTGGTATCTAAGGACTGATATATTCTTGGCAATAAGCTACAACAATCAGATTCTTGACAGCAGAATAACGTTGGCGTAACTTAAGGTTTGGTGCATTCATTAGTTCCTCATTGGTTTTCTCATGCATCATTATAGACAGTAGATTCTTTGGTTCTCAATTCGCATTAGAATCTCATTACATGGTAAAACCACTATCTCATTTTCTTGAGTTGATTGTCCTCTTATCATTTTCTAAATATAAGAAGTGCTATAATCAACTACAACGGTTCTCTCCATTACAACCATATATCAAAGCGAAAATCTAAATGAGTCACATAATTAAAGATATAGTTTTATTATGACTCATTGAGTCATTGGAAAAATATATAATCTTGTAATCTTGGATGGTGATAATCTACCCATAATTGACGATGTATAATTCTCTGAAAGATTGCACTATTGAAATGGTATACTGGCATGTTTTTTTTGTAACAAATCTTTAATGTTGGTGTAACTAGTCACCACCGGCTCAGTTTACTACACAGTTTACATAGCACTTGAAGTATTTGGATAATTGAAGTTGAAATTTGTCACCAATTAAAGTGCTCTAAAATAGACTTGAAATATGTTCCAATTCACAATGGATAAACTCTGATATCTTATTACCTTTAGTTGATCGTTGATCACTTTCATCTATTCAATCTGATCTAAAAACATAGAGATAACATTCCTTCAATGTTGATCATACTATTCACTAATTATTTGGGTTGGATTGTTGTTCTCATTGTCCTTTAGCAATAATAGTTGCTTGGCATTTCTCTGGTCTATTATTGCAAGAACACAACTCTCTCAATATGATCTTCTAATAAATTTAATTTTGCATTGTAATTTCCATGCAGATTATATGTATTTTCTCATTTAATACTCATATCATTTATATATGAAACATCATCAAGCTACAGGATGGTATATGTTAGTCTTACTGGCAAATTGTACAGACTGGATTTCAGTTTAGATGTTGAGTATAATGTTACATGAGGTTTTGTGATTCAAGGATAATTGCATATAATGGTTAAAAGTTGTCTAAAGAAAAAATGGAAAGGAGAAACTTGCAATTTTTTTTTTAAGGATGATAACTAAAGATAGTTCATGTGATTATGCCCAACTTGGATCAGATAATTAAGGTGGTAGAGAAGAAGTATCACAACAAAGATAATAAATCAGTAAGAAGAGACAACCTATTTTGGAACATAAAAAAAAGAGTATTGTGGTAATTTGGAACATAATGGAAGGATTTGGTATAAACATAACTTGGTACTCTAAAAGTGTCACTATAAGGTCGATCTAAGGATGATGCACATAAAGAAGAAAATATTGGCAATCAACCAATGAAGTTGAATAATTATGGTAATAATTTTACGAAACTTGGATGGTATGATAAAATGATTGGAAAGGAATAGTTATCCACAATGTGACTCAAACTCACGACCACAAGGATAACAAACGTCTTCCATCACAAGCGTCTGACCTGCTGGATTACATTTCGAAAGGAAGGGATGTTCTATCAAGAAGAAATTATTTTAAAGGTATTAATGAGTAGAGCTAGAAACATGATTGGTAATGGTCATAATGATGTGAAGGTATGAAGTTGCATGATGACCAAATGATAATAAACAAGGAAGACATAGGAAGGAATGTTGCTAGAAATTTTTTACGGATACCTTGAGAAGGATTGTGTACATAGTGAAAAAAGAAGTGAAAGCCAATTAATAGAGATTGTACTTGATAAAGCAATCAAGTGGTAGTGAGATACGAACTTTACGAACTTGACGAGATAAGAAAATATTTATGTGGATGAAGTTTTAATTGAGTCAGCATGGATCAACAAATCCTCGTGCAAGTAAATTAAGCATGATATAAAATTAAATCACGATGAAAAAATGTTTATATGCGATTGCATATAGCGGTATTGGAATCAATAAGCCAAAGGGTAAATGGATGTAAAATAAGGGATTTTTAATTTTGAGATAGATGATTTTAATAATGATGGTATCACTCGTAATATCTTAAACAATCAATTTCACCAAAAATTTCCTTGAGGAAGGAAGAATATATGATGAGAGATTAAGACTCAAGATGATAAGGCTCATATGAAATTTAAAGGTGTACTTAGATGATTATATCATTGGTGTAACTGGTCAACCTGAATATTGAAAAGTACTTGACAACTTGATGAAAAGATATTGACGATGTTTCATGCTATCATGATAGGAAGATAATGATGTACATATGGTTCTTATAGTGATAAGGTATCTATACGATAATAGTGATATTCATAGGTATTATGACGTTATAATATGCATAACGTGGCATAGGAATTTTGATGTTATAATATGAGGATTATTGACATCTGGTTCATTTATGTGAACTCATGATATGTCTTGATATAATTATGTGATGGTATAACTGAAGCATGTGATAGTTCCGTATAAATCTATGACATGCGTGAGCATGTAGTTCCTTATTAACAAAGATGAATGTTCTCATGATGACATGCAAGAGTTGGCATGTGGATTATTTCCTATGATACTATGATGGTATGGTTAATGCATTGGATGCATGTTGAGATGTGATGATTCACAGGACTCCACAAATGGGCTGAGAGGGTCAGTTTATTTGATGATCTCATGCGATCCCATACGCACGAGGGAGAATAACTAACACCATATGGGCTGGGGACAAAACTCAATCAACACTACCTGATGTTCCATCTTGAGGAGGCCAAGTGCCTGATGTTCCAGGCTAGGTGCCTGTTATTGGATTGGGATGCTGAAGTTTGGAAGGGATGTAAAGGACTTTGATGCCTGCGGCTGTGCGCCTTAGTAGTTGTGGAGGGAGTGGGCCAGCCTTGCGAGAGGCCCGAGGTCATTGAGTACCGGACCGGATGCCTGCCTTGGGGCAGATGAGGTCTGAGTCAGGCGCGAGCCTTGGGGCCAGCCTTGGACTAGGATACAGACCGGATCAGGCTTAGCTTAGTGCCAAAAGTGGGCAAAAGGACAGAGATTACTTAAGATTTCCTGGGGTGTTTGGGACTTTCAATGTCTGCTGGTTATACTAGTTCAGCAGAGGGTGTTGGCAACATGAAGTAAATAATAAATAATAAATAATAAACAATAAATAATAATATAATAATAAATAATCAATAATAATAATCATAAATTTAATAATAATGATATTTAAAACTATATAGAAGAAAATAATAAAAAAATAATAAAAATAAAATAGTAATACTATTACTAGCTTTGAATAAGAATAAATAGAAATAAACAAAGAAACGAATAAAAAGAAAAATCAGTAAGTTTTCAAAAAGAAGGAAATAAACAAGAAAGTAAAAATCAAAGCTCATGTATACACATGGAGTGTGTGCTTGTGGTTCCCTTCCATGTTCTCTATTTAATTAGTTGGTGAGGAAGAGGAGAGGCATTCTTGCATTCCATCTTTCCAAGATTCTAGCTACATATCTTGGGAGAATGGTGTTCTAAGACTTAGGAGTCACTGGCAGTAGTACGTTGATTGAGGGCTCGGGGGTGGCCAGTTGTAGCAAATCCTTGCACAATTGAGCCTATGGTTGGGTGGAGAGTCGTCCCCAAAACCGTGTTGCCGTAAGCCTACTTCTACCACAGGTAAGCTCAGGTAAGCACTCTTCATAGTTTAAATTTAATGTTAATAAGTTAATTAGATATCTGTTTTGGGGCTGTTACAGTTGGGCTTACCGACCACAACACATTCAAAACTGTACACCATCGGCTAGCTTCACCAAGGATGGGATATTCATGTGAGCCAGTAGTGTTTCCTTCCATACAACATAAAGCCCTTCATAGATGAGGTATTGTGTGACGTTGTAGTATACCTAGGGGGGATAATATGGGGTACAAAAGGAGGTACCCATGGGAAAAATGTAACAATGGGATGGGCCATAGTAATAAATAAGCTGGTTAACCCATATCATGAAAGGGACCACAAGTAGTTAACAATAATGTAATAAGCCCATGGTATTAGATAGATGGTATTGAGGGAACCATGGTAATGACCCTTGGTATTATATGTATGATGCCTATATAGAGGCTAGAAACTCCCCGTTGAGAGGTGTCAAGGAATATTGTATGAATAGGCATAGGGCTTGTGGAGTGCTCCCCTTCCTTAAGGAGTGAATGCATGGTGTTGCCCCACCTTAAGGGTTTGATGTTAATAAAGTGAAGCATTTCTATCTATTTTTATCTTATTTCTTGGCTTTATTTGCATTGTCTTATGTTTTCATATCAGTTATACCATAAGTGGAAATAAACCCAAGAATAACAAGATCTGAATATATAAATGTTTCACTTTATTGATCAAACCCTTAAGGTAGGGCAACACCATACATTCACTCCTTAGGGAAGGAGAGCACTCCATAAGCCATATGCACGTTCATACAATATTCCTTGAAACCTCTCAACGGGGAGTCTCTAGCCTCTATATAGGCCTCATACATATAATACCATGGGTCATTACCATGGTTCCCTCAATACCATCTATCTAATATCATGGGCTTATTACATTATTGTTAACTACTTGTGGTCCCTTACATGATATGGATTAACCACCTTATTTATTACTATGGCCCATCCCATTATTACATTATTCCCTTCGGTACCTCCCTTTGTACCCCATATTATCCCCCCAGGTATACTATAGACATTCCTCCCCTTAATGTTTGTAATGTATTATTAGGCTAACCATACTTCTGGAAGCGACATGTTGTATATGAGTCGAGGCTTTGTGTTGTTATTGTTATTTTGGGAAATAAGTTTTACAAGATACTGGGGGTAGTACCGCCTATTGCCATCTCTTTGGTTACTACAAAAAAATGTGGTATGCTCATTTCCAAAACTAGGAAAAAAAATTTCTTGATGATACAGCCTCAAGGAAAGAAGAAGACGGTGGCCATAACCTGAAGAAAGGGCCCCTCCGTATGACAACTACAGATGGATAAGGTCATGGAAGAGTATGAGGACATCTTCACCTCCCCCACAGGGTTTCCTCTGCAGTATCAGGTCAAGCACTACATCGATCTGACGCTAGATGTGTGTTTCGCAATGGAGCAATCTATTAGTGATCTGTTCTAAAGAACAATGAAAACAAGAGGCAGATTCAGGAGTTGTTGCAGAAAGGTCACATATGACCGAGTTCATCACTCTGTTACAGCCCGGTCATGTTGGTACAGAAGAAGGATGAGACTTGGAGCCTCTGTATTGACTATTAGACATTGAAAAACATCACTCTCTGGAATAGGTACCTGATCCCATGGATTGATGACCTTATGGACCAACTTAATGGGAAAAAATATTTTAGCATGATCGATTTGAAGTCATGATATCACTCAGTACTAATTGAACCCTCTGATGTGTGGAAGATTGCCTTCAAAGCTAAGGAAGGCCTTAGCGAATGGTTGGTTATTCCTTTCAGGTTAATGAATTCTCCTGCAACCTCCATGAGGCTAATGGATGACATCTTGCGGCCATTCACCAACTCATTTGTAGTGATATACTTGGATGACATCATGATCTTTATCTAGAGTTGGGAAGAGCACCTCCAACACATCCGATAGGTTATCCAAACACTGTGGCAACACAAGTTATGTGCCAATTTGGAGAAATGCACTTTTGGCATGACCAAAGTTGAGTATCTGGGATACATTATTGATGAACAGGGGGTTGGTGTGGATAAAACATAGATCCAAGTCATTTGATATTGGTCATCTCCAACCACTCTAACAGAGCTTTGTAGCTCTCTTGGTCTTGCCAACTTCTACCACAGGTTCATGTTGGGGATTTTCTCATATCACTTGGCCCTTGAGTCAAGTCACCAAGGGAGCAGCGAAAGAAAAATTATTTTGGTCTGAATCTCAATAGAAGGCATTCACAGAGTTGAAATATCAGCTCTGCTAAGCACGAGTGCTCGCATTACCATACCTGCAACAACCATTTGAGATTGAGATAGATGCCACTCACTGTGTTATTGGGGCAGTCCTTACTCAACGTCGGGACCCAAAGGCATATCACAGTGAGAGACTTTTAGACATAGTCTATGATCCGGATTTAGACAAGAATGTAACAAATTATAGAGATAATCATAAACACAGATATGTAGCGAAAATAATACTTCATTTCATTAATGTAAAATATTGAAATATGCTTACAAACAGTAATGGAAATAAACCATCTAAGACGATGGTAGCTTATCTCTAAGAAGAGATGGGTGGCTACATGCCTTTGAACTGTGTTACAATGATGATCGAAGACCTATTTATTGTTGAGAAATAATGGAAAACCCTTCGCATCCCAAAACCTAACCCTAGAAGATGAAACACCAAATTGTGGGCCTTGTTTGGGTAAATTAGTACATCAATTTCCCGGGGTCGTAACTTTGGCATACAATCTCCGTTTGACGCGTACAATAGCTCGTTATAAAGATCTATCTGAGAACTACCACTTTGGGAAGGGAAGAATTCATCCAAGGACCCATGTTGCCCCCAAAGTTGGCAAAAATTGTCATTTAGGGCCTCAAAACGACTCTGAAATTTCCGGACCCGAAAAAACTGCTAAAAATAGTAAACTATGCTACAATTTAGGAAACTGAAAAGACTGAAAGAGATAGTTGTGCGAGTCCAAATGGCATAGGTGGGTGGCCACATACGTCCACCTAGGTCATTCCTCCCCCCTTAGAAAGCAATGGTCCACATTACGTTGAATTCCTCCCTGAGATGAGGAAACTTCTATTGAGCCGGGTCTTTGGTGAGCTGTTCTACAATCTCTAATGTGTCCAGAAATGGTGGGAAGCATGGTTGATGATTGTCTACATTGAACACTCAGTGAAAACGAAGTAATGGAGGAATGCTGTGCTTCAAAGCATTGTTTTCTGTAGCCTTGGTACTGGTGTAAGGACCATGTTGAAGTGGTCGGAGCTTCTGATGAGCTCTTCTAAGGCGTTCTTTCTACATATGCAACTAGACTTTGTTTCCCACTTGAAGCTTGTGTGGTACCCCTGTAGGTGAGGATAAGTTGTTCGTATGTTCTGTCATGACCGTATAACTTTGCGACTGCTGCTGCATGGAGGAACCCTTTGCGGGGGTCATGGATGTAGCAACGATCTTCCCCTTACTTTGGGAGTGATCCAAACAAAAAATGAATTTCCTAGTATGGGAGATGAGCTTGCTGCCTTTCTTGCCAGTGATCAAAGAGATGGTATTAGGTGTGGCTACCTCCGGTATCTTGTATAATGAATCATCCAAAGAAATAATAACAGTGCGAGGCCTTGACTCATACACAGCATGTCACCTCCACAAGTATGGCTAGCCTAATAGTACATCACAAACATCCAGACGTGTAACATCACAAAATACCTCATCTATGAAGGGCTTGATGTTGTAGGGAAGGCGGCATTGCTGGCGAACTTTGAGATCTCGTCAAACATGAAGCCACCCGATACTGTACAGTTGCGGGTGTGGTGTAGCCGGTAGGACCAATCGCTTCACAACCTCTGCTGAAGCGAGGTTCTTTTGGTTGCCACTGTCGACAATGAATTGCAGCGCCGAAGCCTTCACCCACATTTATGAGTGGAAAAGACACTCCCCCTCCTCTGGGTCTTCGAGCTCATTATTCTGGATCCTGGCAGTGGCAACAATGGTGCTGGGATCCGAATCAATGATCTACTTCACTTTGCCACTCCCCTTGTCAGATTCTAGCTGAGGGTCAGAACATGCATTTGATTCGAAAGCCTTCAACTCGGCCACTAGCGACTGCTTGGTCCGACACTCACTTATGGTATGAGTGGGACTCTTGTGGAACTCACACCACTTTCTTGTGTCCTTCTTCGACTTTGGTGTTGTTCTTTTCTTGCAGATTTGATGGGTTGTCTTGGGTCACCCCACCTTGGCTTTGTCCTTTGGTCTTTGGATTTGCATATCCAAAGTCTCGCTTCTTCTGTTTGAACTTTTGCTCAATTTTGACAGCGTATCGGTACATTGTGCCAAGCGAGGAGATGTTCAGGAACTCCATCTCTTCCTAGATGTATCTGTGTAGGCAGCCGTGGTATTTGTGTACCAGATGCAGCTCAAAATCTTTGATACCCAATTGTGTGCGAAGGGTATGAAAAATGTTTGTGAACTTTGGCACATCTTGGTCCCTTCCTTGTCGCAGCATGGTCCGTTTGATGTATTTGTCCTCATAGCTTTTCATAGGGTAGTACTACTCCTTGATGGCATCGCGGAATGAATCCCAAGTGGGTGCGGCTAAAAACCTTGAACCTGTACTTTCATCCTTTCCCTTGCAGTAGGTTTCCCACCAGTCCTTCACGTGGGGGGTTGCTTTGAGAAGAGCGAAAATAATATTTTCCCGACTTGAAAATTCATGAACAGAAAAATATCTCCCTCTAACAGATCTAACCATTTATCTATGGCATCTGCGTCTATTTGACCCTCAAAGATGGGTATTTCAAAATTAACTTGTACCTTAAAGGGTGTGGCATTTCTAGAGTATCTGTTGGAAGCCGATGTGTTGCCTATGGGTAGTGGCTGAAGGATCTAGGCAACGTTATCCATCATCACATTCTATTGTCACTTAAGAGCTTCCTCGAGCAAGATTTTGATAAGACCTCCTACACCCTCATCTTTGTTCTCATCCACCATGGAAGGCTGTCGGGATTTGCGAGGTTGGTCATGCAAAGGTTCGACTAGTTCAAGCCCTAATTCCTTATATCCTAACCTCATTGGGGACATGCAAAGAAAAACATAGAAAAAAGCAGACCGCTCTAATACCACTGATCCATATTTAAAAGGAATGCAACAAATTATGGAGATAACCATAAACACATATATGCAGCGGAAATAATACTTCATTTCATTAATGTAAAATATTAAAATATGCTTAGAAACAGTAATGCAAATAAACCAGCTAGGGCGATGGTAGCTTATCTCTGAGAAAAGATTTGGTGGCTACATGCCTCTGAACTATGTTACAATGAGGCTCAAAGGCCTATTTAATGTTTAGAAATAATGGAAAACCCTTCACATCCCAAAACCTAACCCCAGAAGATGAAACTCCAAATTGTGGGCCCCGTTTGGGTAAATTGTTACATCAATTTCCCAGGGTCGTAACTTTGGCATACGATTTCCATTTGACATGTACAATATCTTGTTAGAAAGATATATTCGAGAACTACCACTTTGCGCAAGGAAATATCAGTCCATGGACACATGTTTCCCCCATATTTCCCAAAAAACATCGTTTAGGGCCTTAAAACGGCTCTGGAAGTTCAGGACCTGAAAAAACTACTAAAAATAGTAAACTGTGTGACAATTTACGAAACTGAAAAGACTGAAAGAAACAGTTGTGGAGGTCCAAATGGGATAGGTGGGGGGCCACCAACATCCAGCTAGATCATTCTAAAAGTATCCCATGTATGACAAAGAGATGTATTCCATTATGCATGCCTACCGAAAATGGAAGCATTACATTTTGGGGAAGGAAATGGTCATCCACAAAGACCACTAGCCTTTGTTGTTCATACAGATGCAAGGGAAGTTACAGAATGATCGCCATTAGAAGTGGTCCACATACCTACAACAGTTCCATTTGAATATCAAGTATAAAAAGGGCATCACCAATAATTTTGTAGATTGCCTCAGTCAACCACTGATGATGGTGTTAACCACTGTGCTCAACTGTTGTGCGCACGAGACTTATGATTGGCCGCTTCTCTAGAAAGGTGACCCAGAAAGTGGCCACACATACTAGACACTCTTGGAGGGTCAGCATGTTCGAGATTTTCACCTCAAAGATGCCCTTTTATGCCAACTGGGTCACCTTTGTGTTCCATAAACTGAGTGTGCCAGGATGATTTGTGAAACACACTACAGTCGTCCTTTCTCGGCATTTCAGGGTCGAGAAAATGGTTGCAGTGCTGCAGAAGTATTTCTATTGGCTGAATCTTCGACATGATGTCACAAAGTACATCAGATCCTACATTTCCTGCGCCATTGCCAAACCGACCATCAAGAAGCAAGGACTCTATAATCCGCTGCCTACCTCTAGTCGACCTTGGGAATCCATCTCCATGGATTACATGTCGGGCCTTCCTTCTACTAACCATGGAAACGACTGTATTTTTTTCTCGTCGATAGGTACTCAAAGATGGCCATTATGGAAGCTTGCGAGAAGAATATCACAACAGAAGCCACTGCTAAACTCTTTTTTGAATGAGTGTGGGTACACTTTGGGATCCCATAGTCTATCATTGAAAATCGGGACAACATGTTCCTCAGTGCATTTTGGTCCAGTCTCTGGTCGATGGTGGACACCAAACTCACTAAGTCCATAGCCTTCCATCCCAAATTGATGGACAAATAGAGGTTGTCAACATGATGATCGTACATATTCTGCTCATGTAAAACTCAAAGCATCCACACACATGGAATGAGAGCCTCCCCTATGTTCATCACAGCTATAACTAGACTCTCCATAGCTCGACTGGGCATAACCCTTTCCAGGTTGGCTTGAGATTCAAGTCACTATGTCCCATTGATGTGGCCATGCCATTTGAAGCTACTCAAGAAGATTCAGCTCAAGTCTAGTCTGAAACACATAAGGAAAAAAACTTCATTGAGCACATCCCACATATCTTCTAGTATGTCCACGACAATATGGAGAAATAAAATACCAAGCACAAGCAGTAACATGATCAACATCAGGTGCCACACAAGTTTCAGGTAGGCGACAATGTTTGGTTGCACTTGCAAAAGGAATGCCTTATGGGAGCCTATCGAAAAGTCAAACCACTCTGATATGGTCCTTACACCATTACCAAGGTTGTGGGAGACAATGCAATCGAGCTCAACATTCCCCCATTCCTTGGCCAACACCAAGTATTCAATGTGGACAATGCAATCAAGCTCCTTCCTCGCCTGGCACTACCTTTATTGGGATTGTTTTCTACATGTGATGAGGAACTTGGTTTTTTACATTTTTCTGTCATTTATTTCATGTGGGGAGTTGCATGGTTCTGTTATACTCTGTAGGCATGAATAACATGTTCCCTTTGGGTTTTTTTTGTCAGAATTCCTTCACATGTTGATGTTAATTGCTATCATGATATACATCTTTTGTTGTATCTTCATGACTCATACTCCTCCCCTGTCCAAGTGCTCAAATGCCTTTCAGGCCTGAAATTTTTGAGCTTGTTTGTCCACAAGTCTCTTTTGGGGAGGGTTCTTGCCTATATCCAAATATACTTCATTAGCTCCGGCATCAGTGGATAAACTCATCCATTATCTTCCGACCATGCGAATATTTTGTTTTCACATTTGTAATAGATGGTGGACTTGCATGGGTTGTTGTTGTTGTTGCTGCTCTAAAGATATTTAGTCCTTTCTTCTCTCATGCGTTGTGGTGAGGGATCCTTCTGTTAGTGTTTCATTTTTTCTATTTTATGTCTTGCTTCGGCTTTGAACTGGCTTGAACTTCCTGGTGTCGGTATCCTCTATATTTCACGGTTTTCAATTTCCACGGGGTGGTGGGTGGTAATTACTCATAGTTGGTCTTGGATTTTCCGCCATTAAATTATACTTGTCATCCAGGCCTTATGTCCATGTGATTTGGGAACCTCGTACTCCGACCCATATCTAGTTTTATATTTTTATAGTACGTGCACCAATTTTTATCCTATTTTGGATTGTGCACAAACGAAGGTACTTTCCTTATGCTTGATGTGGGTTTTATTCTCTATATGCCTTACATCTTCGTGGAGTGTGATTTGTATGATCCCTAGATTTCTGGTGGTTTTCTTTGGTACATCTCCTATTTAAATCCGTCTACCACTCTGACACTCCTTTTCTACCTAACGTGACAAACTTATTTTTTCATTATATTGGTCTTATTTATCCTTCCCATACTGGGGGTATGGATCTGCTGGACTCTAACACGTCAGCCCATGAGGCATTCATATATGCCACCATGGATTCTGAGTCACATTTACTTTAATCATCTGGGGTGGATCAATGGGGTGGCACCCAGTCCTTGGATACTTGGCACAAAATTCAAGGAGATTTTCTTGTGCCAGATGGTGCATATGCAGCCCTCGATTTGTGTGGTGTTGATCACACAGGATTTGGATGGTGATCTAGGCATCAACAACATTCTATTAGGAATACCACCTCACCACTAGCTCTAGTTTTCGACCATGAAGTGTTCATTGACCATATGACCAGTTTACAGAAGTGTTCTCTCATTGGTCGGTGGCATTTTGCGAAGCTAAGTGATGCTGAGATGCATATCCGGGTGGATAAAAAATGGAAATCCATGCTTGGTTACATGCCGACTATGGTGAGGTTACTGTGGGGTTGGTACAACTTCCATTTTCTGAGCTAGGATGATCTTATGAAAATTAAGGTCATTCTGAGGATAAATTTCAGAACGTTTTTGGTGCTTCACTCCCGATACATTGGGTTTAATAATCTTAAAGACATGGAACAAAAGAAACTTATTTTGGTTAAGCTACTGAGGTTTCCTGTAGAATTCTGGACAAAGTGTGTCTTCATAGATATCAGAAATTTCATCGATTAGTTTGTATATGTTGATCCACGGTGTTTTGGGGCTCTGGATAAAATAATTGCTTGGATATTGATTGAGAAGGAATATAGGGGTGGATTTTTAGATCATATTGAATTTCATTGGGGGGAGACTCATTTGTCACAGCATCTGGATTTTTGGGGAGTACCCTTCCGGTGTTTAAATTGTCACCATACTGGGAACCTTCTAGATCATTTCCCTGGCCGACTGGGTGGTAGTCATCATTCTCATGGCTGGAATTGTCTTGGTGCGTCGGAGCTGTAAAAGTATGGAGATGGTCCTCTTGGTCACAATGGTGCGGCACCTCAACATCGAAATGTTTCTCGCCGAAAATTAGGTGTTCCACATGCTCGTTTTTCTGTTCATCCCCCCTGTTAATAGATCCTTGAATTATGACTCATTGCCCATCGCTATTCCATCATCCCCTTTGTCCTTTGATAAGTCATACATCCATGTTGAAAATATTCCATGCTCACATATTCGAAATTCCCCTGCGGGAATCACTTCTGACCATCACAACTTTCTAGCCCCTTATTCGTCACATGATGCTCCCTCATCCTTGCATATTACATATGTGCCTGCTCTGTCACAATCATGTTTTCCTCATTAGTGCCAAGGGCCTAGGCATAGCCTTACACCGCCTAACTTGCCACTTGCCTACCCCAGAAACTCTGTTGCTAGTGAACTGGACTTTCTTCTTCAGATAAAGACCTTGGATCTAGACTTTCACTATACATAAACCACCTCACTCCTCTTTCCCACACATCAGCCCTAACTCTGCCAGAAATATCACTGTCTGATGAAACCAAAATCGTGGCAGTCAACATTTTCATGGGTAACCTAAGCCTATACCTCTTGATTCCCCTATCAACCTTTTCATTTTTTAGGTTCCTATTGCTGATAAACCTTCTTCTTGAACCCTTGGAGCATGGATTCCAGCACAAGGGTTAACATAACTTTCATCCTATCTCTCAACATTTAGGGATTGGGGACTGCCACGAAATTTATAGCCCTCCAACAAATTTTTCTCTCTGTTCGTCCATATATCATTCTCCTATAGGAAACCATGCATATGATTCCACGTGTGATTCAATATTTCTGGAAAATGTTCTCAAAATGACATATGGTTGCTGCAACTGTTGTTGGTCTATCATGTGGCCTTATGGCCCTATGGGACCCTTGATGGGTCAAGGTCAGGGCCTTTTCATGTTTTGTTGGTATTCTGCTTGAAGGACATATCTGCGGCCTGATGGGGCTCATCCAAATTCTCAATGTGTATGCCCCATATAAGAATAAGGTTGCTTTCTGAGACAAGCTATTTTCATCAGGGATATTGGAGTTGGTATCCCTCATCATCGCAGGGGACAAAAAATGTACCATTCACTTAGATGATGTCTGGGGACATTCTAGGAAAAGAAACCTTTTGACGGCGGTGATTCGAGATTCTATTATGGATCACAACTTTGTCGATATATGCCCTAAAAAGGTGTTTCCTACATGGGACAAAGGGATAGTGGGGATGGCATATGTTGCAAAGAGGTTGGATTAGTTTTTATTGCATGAACAGGTGGCGGAGCGTCTGGGAAATGTTCATGCTGAGGTAATCAACAATTTGTTATTTGATCACCAGCCCATTATTTTACAATGGAGGATGGCAGAGCTTAGAAATGGGCTTCCTTTCAAGTTCAACCGGTTATGGTTGGATGACTCGCATTTAATGCATTGGTGTGCAAAGTATGGACCTATGATGGGGGTCGAGAAACATATTCCATGGTGAACATCATGGATAAACAAGAGATCCTTCGCGGGGAGCTAAAAGCTTGGCAGAAACAGAAGAAACAATAATTGCATAAGGATTTGCTTGATATAAATCATGAACAACACGCTCTTCGCCCCTGGATGAATACACATTGTCTCCCTGGTCCTACTCAGAATCGTATTCATGTATTAAAACTCAAAAAGAAGTAGATTATCACTATTAATGAAGCCTCATGGCACCTAAAGAATAGAGATATATAGATTAGAGAAGGGGATCAAAAAACAAAAAATTTCCATCGATTTGCAAATTATAGGTGCAAAATTAATTCAATTTGGGAGATTGTTGATGTTGACAGGCATCAGTTTCAGACGCAAATGGATGTTTACAGTGTCGTTGTCACACATTTTTAGAATGCCTATAGACGAACTTATATGGGGTGTGGATATTTATCCCACCATGTTCAACTTTGATGAAAACTATGCCCTATTTAAAGTCGTCTCTGAAGATGATCTTCTAGAGGTGTTAAAATCCTTTAAGGGAAACAAGTGTCTAGGCCCGGATTGGTGGACGGTGGAGCTATTTACTCATTTCTTTGATCTATTTGAAAGCGACTTCCTTGACATTGTGGAGGAGTCGAGGGCCATGGCGGGCATACACCCACATGTAAACTCCACTTATATTTCTCTCATTCTGAAGCAATGCCCATCAATCAATTTCTCTGATTATCGACCCATATCACTTTGTAACTTTATTTACAAAGCCATATAAAAAACTAATGCAAATTAGATTAAGAGTACATTGTCATGTTTTACTTCACTAGAATTGTTTGGTTTTCTTTAAGACGGACAAATACATGATGATGTCGCTATTGCCCAGGAATGTATGCATTCGATCCACACAAAGCCTCTAAATGTTGTCATCATTAAGGTGGATTTACAGAAAGCATAGGACTGTTTGGACTGGGGATAATTCAAACTAATTCTACAAAAGATTGGTTTACAGCCTAGATGTGTGGAATGGATACTGGCATGTGTTACCAACGTAAAATATGTTGTCATCATCAATGGATATCCATCGGAGTTCTTTAGGGCTGGTCGGGGTCTTCGACAAGGAAAATTTTAAAAACCACCCTAAATTTATATGTATAATAAATGGGCTAATCCCCTTGATACATAGGAAAAATGGGAGGAGATTTTATCAATAATATAATACATATATATATAAATTTTTTGGCAAATCCCTCACCAGATTATATTATCTTGTACAGTCATGGCAAATCTTTCACTGAATTATAAAATCTTGTAAGATCTTGGCAAATGTTTCACTGAATAATAAAACATTTTGAATTCTTGGCCAATGTTTTGTTAAATTATGAAACCATATATGATAATAGGAAAACATATTCATTAAACTTTCATATACTAACATACATGTTTGGAAAAAAAAAACATAATTTTCTCTTCTTACAAACAATGTTTCAAGTTTTAGTGGCCATGTTTGCTAAGGTTCTTATTGTACACTCTTTCATATGTTGTGTTTGTCAAGATTCTTACTGTACACTCTTTCATATCCCTCTATTAGTTTTCATAATATTCCACAACAAAGTTATTGTAGGTGTTGATCTTGACCACCAGTTTTGTCAATGTAGGAGAGATTAATCTTTTCTCTACCACTTTTGTCAAGCTACCAAATTTCTTTCTTATTCCATAGACTCCAACTCAGAGATAAAAAACAACACATCAAGTTTTCTTACCACAACACGCCAACAAGTAGCGAGCCCCACATATATATTATACGAAAGTAGTAGGTATCCCAAAGGCTCGAAAGGGATCTAATGCAAATAAGTGACCGTTATCAGAAGACTTCCAATCAATATATAAATATATAAATGTAGATTTATTATTATTTTAATTGAGAAATATTCAATTAAATAATAAAATTTAATTATGTCTCTCCCAATCTAAATTTCTTATTAGCATAATTCACTACCTTCATACATCTTGCATTTTTTAACAACATTGTAACATGTGGATTATTTTACTTTTTGGTGCACAATCTCTGCCCTTTAGGACAATATGGTGCAGTGGCCCAACCCCTACATATCAATATGACAAACTAGGACTAACATAGAAGATGAAAGGTTGTACAAACCGACATATTTTTCAAACAACTAATCAATATGGTGCAGTGGCCCAACCCCTACACATCAATGTGACAAACTAGGAATAACATAGAAGATGAAAGGTTATACAAACCAACATATTTTTCAAACAACTAATCCAACATCAGTATCTTAGTATTTTCATGAAGATATAATATTGAGAATGTTGAAAAATGGTGGGAAATCTCGGCAGCAACTATCTCTCTTCTGTGAGGGTGATGTGGAAAGAGATAAGATTTCACTATTTTCAATTATTTTTTTGTTAAATCAGAAAAAACAATATTAATGGAGATATTAGTATTTTTTACTAAACTTTATGAAGTGACTAAATGTAGTTTTAACCATTCACCTTAAAATGTTTTTTGAAATATAACTTCCTAAGTCTATTAATATATTCATTATTATAAAAACCAACCTATATCCATCTTAACTCCACATCCACTACTCTTAGAGGAATGAAATGTATTTATCCCTCTCAGCACTTGGTAGACCGGGAATTAAGATGGATCTAAGCTGATAGAATTTCCACTTTAAATAGTATATGCTCACATGAATACCATGTGTCAATACCATGGGTTATCATAAACTTGGAGCTTAAAAACTACAAT
>APFE030869039.1:3104-41232 GCA_000404065.3 Pinus taeda | reverse complement strand
ATTTATTTATTTATTTACCATGTTAAAATGTTTAAGTGACATTAAATTAAAAGATACATTTTTACTCTTGATCTACCACCCCGAGAGGGATCAAATATTTTTCACTCTATACTAGTTTGCATATCACGATATTTGGTCCCTCTCAGTGCTTAATAGATCGAGAGTAAGGATGGATCTATTATGGTTTAATCCGCCCTTTAAATAGGCTACACTCCACGTGAATAGCATGGGGCAATACCATGTTCCATCTTTATTTTTATTAATACTAATATCAGGGTTAATAATATTTTTTTGCATGGTATTAATAATAATTTGGCCCATGGTATTTGGTCCATAAGCTTCACCTAAATATCACCCATTTTTATAGTGTTCGTAAATATAAGGTCACTTATGGAGTAAATATAAAAAAATGTTTTATTTATTTACCATACCTCTCGTTTATTTATATTTTTATTTATTTACAGCCTTTCGTGTTAGTAAATATAAGGTGACTTATGGAATAAATATAAAAAAATGTTCTATTTATTTAACTTACCTCTCGTTTATTTATATTTTTATTAATTTATGGTACCTCTTTTATAAATAAGGTATTTTGCCCATAGGATTCACTTAAATAAAACCTCTTTTTTCAGCCTTCTTAAATAGAAAGAGGGTTATGGACTAAATATAAAAAGAGGTTTTTTTATTTTTTTATTTACCATACCTCTAGTTTATTTATAATTTTATTTGGAGTAAGTATAAAAATAGGTTTTATTTATTTACCATACGTCCACTTTATTTATATTTTTATTTATTGGGACCAAATACAACCTCCCAAACCACCTTCCAAACTAGAAAATGGGTGATTGAAAACTAATTTAACATTGAAAAGCATAAAATCTGATGATTTTAATGGAATATAACATACCAAACCAGGTGAATTAGCTTGAATGAGTGTTTTCATAGTTTATCCACCCCCTTTTTGGGGCTAAATTAAAAAAAATAATAATAAATAAATAAAACTTTGGGTAAATATATGAAATGGGTGTTTCATAAAAAATTTGCCCCTCTAAAATTAAAAACCCCTTTTGTTTCACCCTTGGGCTAAAATTTTCCCCTAAAATTTAGCATCATCTTCGACAAAGAAGCTCACTTTCTCCACTCTTATTTATCTTGGCAATGGATGGGTTGAGTTTGCATATTAAAAAAGTGGTGTCGGATGGACAGTTTTAGCAACTACAAATAGGAAATGACATCAAAATTTCCCTTAGTTTCTTTGTTCATGACGTGCTTATTATGGGGATATTATACCATTTTTCTTAGTTTACTCTTTTTCATGTTTTCACAAAATTTGCTAATGCCACTGGATTACATATGAATCTTCAAAAATCCATTTTTTGTCACAACATATGTGATATGGAGGTAATTTACTCTATTAATAGTATTTTTGGGATAGTTGCAGAGCTCATGATTAGTGGTATGAAATATCTTGGCAATGGCATGTAGACTGTTTATATAAAAGGATTTCTGGATCGGAATTTAGATGCCTATCACTCGGAGGTTGTATTATCGTGACACAAGCTATACCCACATAGTTGGGGGTATACTTGACTGATCCATTTCATAGCCCTCTTTCGATTATAAATACTCTTAACAAAATAATGGCCAACTTCATCTAGTAGGGTAGCAGTCGATAAAATAAATTTCATTTGGCCCAGATGTCCCAAATTAATCTTCCATAGGGTATGGGGGGCTGGGGGATTTGAATCTTCACTGCTTTGGATGGGCATTATTACTGATATCATTATGGAGGGGTATTTTTGGTTTTGGTACATGGAGTAAGATCATTAGATATAAATACCAAAAGGAGCATGATTTTGTGTTTTGGCATCGAAAAGGATGTATAGGAATCCCATCAGTCTTGGCAATATGGCTTAGCTTCCAAAAGATAGATAATATGTTTTTACAGTACCTTATATGGTCTATGGGGTCGGGCCACAGAATTCTCATTGGTGGTGATCACATTCTAGGCATTGGATTGGAATGCAACATTCTAGAAGAGTTCATAATAAGTATAAATGGACGCAATATTTACTTTTGTAGCCAATTCTTGTCCACATGGCGGGGTCCTTATCCTACTTGGAAAAGTGCAGAGGATCTAGGTGTAGCTGGGAAATCGGAGTGGGATTGGGATCAGATATGTGCTAGAATGAAACTACTAGGAATCTGCTCGGAAGGGAATTGTGATCAACTTGTCTGGAAGGGCAAGATGAAGGAGGGGAATATCATGGTTGCTAATATATATAACACCCTCTATGGTAGGGAGGTTTTGCCTAGGGTTATATGTGATTTTTAAGCTTTTTGGAAGACTAAAATTCCCATCAAAATCATCCTTTTCTTCTCGTTGGTTTGCAAAAACAAAAATATCACTTGGGATAATCTACAAAAGAGTCAGTGGCATGGACCGAGTATCTGTGCGATTTATAGAATTCCAGAGGAAAATAATGAACATATGTTTCTCAAATGCACCTTCGTGGTTCATGTATGGGAAAAGTTGGCAAATTATATTGGTTTCCCTTATAAACATTTTGACAGCATCGTGGTTTGTACGGAATGGTGGAGTTCATAGAAGCATTCATGGAGGATCATTCGCCCAATTCTTCTTTTGTCAATATGGAAGTGGTAGAACCAAATCATATTTGAGAACTCAAATGAAAACTTCATGTTGGTTTATGAGAGCTCTATATCATATCACTCTATGGTTATTTCACTTGATACTAGAAATAAAAAAGAAAATCAGAAGCGGTGATGACCTCGTTTGGAGCATCTGATAGGTTTCTTCAATGGTGCAACTCAAAGAAACACATGTATGCGGCTTTTGTATAGCTTTTTCAAAAGAACAAGAATTCATGGTTCACTGGAATGTGGACAGTGGCACAAATACCAGGGTTGAAGCAATGGCCCTCTAGGGACTTTTATGGTTTACACACTTCCTCAACATACCTGACATCCATATATTCGCGGACTCCAAGATTATTATTGAACATGTCAATGGATGTGAAAAAATTAAACAACAATTGCTCCTCGAATGGCTCTGGAAAATTGACAATCTAGGAACATAGTTTAGTAACTCATCAATCATGCACATTAGAAGAGATCACAACCAACAAGCAGATGAAATTTCAAAGAAGAGTCTACAGGAACACTTGGTCGATATGCACATTGAAATCAAACTAGGAGACATTATACTGGATGTTGGGGAGTTTCCATTTCCTCGGTAACTATGGTTATTTTTTTCCTTTCTTGAAATATTTGTGCCTCATTTCCTCATGTTGTGAATAGATGTTAATGATGTGGAGGGAATATTGGATTAATGTGTATATATCCTCGATGATGCACTAGAGGATGACTTTCAACTTTTTCATCTTTTTGACTAAATTTGCATGCTACTTTATATTGTTGAACTACATTTCGACCATATTACGATATATGATGTATATAACGCTATTTGCTTTTTCTCGATAGGGTGCGTGTCTGATTGCCAAAATTTAATATATGTGGTATAGGATATAGATGGGTGATGACAAAAAAATATATTTCGATCTCATATGATAATATATTACGTTTTTTTGTACTAAAAAAAATAGTTACTTAGTTTATTTGAGAAAAATATTATGTTCTCCCCAAATCTTGATGCAGCTGTCCTATTGCGAGATTCCAAAAATGTAGAGGGAATGAAAAACATATACAGTCAGCTTGTTTTAAACTTTGTGGACTTACTGTTGGTGGCATTTTACAATTGACTCCAAGATGGCTGACCAATCTCCTATAGAATCTGGCAATCTCTTCATTTTTAAAATGTTGTATAATTGAACATCACATTCTCCATCGATATCTTCTCAAATCGGGTAATCTCCAAATTCTTGAAATCATTTACTATGGTCCATTCGGCGACATAGTTGTACTCTAAAATTACAATTTGTCATGAGCAAAATAACAATTTAGGTGAAGCAATTGTCACTAACAAATTCCTAAAAGTGTTTTCAGAAAAGAAGATAATGGGAGTAACGCTATCTACGCATTATATATCGGCACAGTGATTTAAAAATGCTTTGTCCAATCACAAGAAGATTATAAAAGTATGCTCATGTTACATTCCATTCGTTGCATATTAATTAGCACATAATAAATATTAATAGAAGTAGATTGATTAGAGTAATAAATATTAATGTTATTCATATAAATAGATGGGTTTTGTTTTTATTTTTATTTATTGATATATGAAAATGGTATTTGTATATTTATATCAATCACATTTTCTAATGTTGTTGTGTTTGTGTTTGGTGATTTTGGTATCTGTGGGGAATATCGACTATAATTTTTAATGGCTAGATATTAAGTTGTATTACAATCAACATATAGTTGAATATGAATGATCATTATTGTCCATGACTAACTAGTTTAATATGGATAACCATGGTTGTTTATGTTTTATTATGGTGTTGGGCTTCAATCAATGAACCTCTCACATATCAAGTTCATTCATGGCATACTAAACAATACCTTTAATTTAACTACATATTGGAAAATATCTCTAAAAATCACATAATTTAACCCCATACCAATATGGACCCAGTACACCTTCCTAATTTATAAAACCCCTAATTTACTAGATATTGAAGGTATCCATTTTTCATTAACAAATTTTATATCCCTTTATATTTTTTCATTAACTTTGAGTTCCAGTTTTTATAGCTGCAAATATAAAAACCCTTTACCCCTATTATATGCCCAATATATTATGTCATTTTTTCCTCAATATATATGCTCAATATAAACCTATGTGGTACAATATTGCTCCTGTAGTGAATCCCCATAGATCATAGTTAACAATCCTTGATCATAATTTTCAATCATATATTATAGTTGTCCATGTTAACAAAAAAATACCATGGTTGAAAATTTTCAACCACAATAACCGTATGATTTCAATCGACCACCTAACAACTTCATTCATCTGAATTTTCTCTCGTGCATAGATGAATGGTTCTCTTTTCACCAATATCGGCCATCTAAGTCGAGAAGCTTATTTTGTTTAAGACTTTATATCCTCCAATACAAATGTATTTTCTCATTTGGAATTGTATCTGAGGGTAGGGGCTCAGATATATCCTAATCCTCAAGGTCGAGATGTATTCAAATTATTTCAAAGCATGTAGCATAAACTTTAATAAAATATAATTCTCTTACCTGATCCATGCACATCACCAGGGTGGGGCTCAGATGTATCCTAATCCTCAAGGTCGAGATGTATTCAAATTATTTCAAAGCATGTAGCATAAACTTTAATAAAATATAATTCTCTTACCTGATCCATGCACATCACCAGGGTGCATACTCGAGCTTGATCCAGTTGTATCCAAATCTATCTGATATACAAGAGATTAAAAAAATACAATTCTATGAAGGCTCGGATCTCAATAATCCCTGATATCTAGCTCAATCCATTGATCCGATAGATTTAGCAAATGATCTTTTTTGAAGAGTTAGATTAACCTGAACCTAGATTTGTATTGTCAAATAGACTTTCATTAGAAGAGTCATATCCCAATCGTGCCTTCACTAAATATCACCTAATCGGTTTTGGGTCCCACCTCATATATTTCTGATGCAGTATTTTAATCCTCCCCTTGGACATCTGGATCTTGTTCTTTCCTTTTGATCTGAATACAGTTAAAACTAAATACACAAATTAACAAACTTTGTGCTCACCTTGTTTTCCCACCTACCACACTATTAAACTTCACAACTTCTTCCATATAATTAAGAATGTGTTGAAACAAAGATAAAGTACACATAGTGACCAAATTAAATACACATGAACTTAACAAAGATCTATTGATTCTAGAATGATAAGGATAAATAATAGTTACAATCATGCACAGTCCCTTTGCATATGAACACAGCTCTTCTATTACTTCTTCAAAATCTCTAACACTTTTTGATTCTATAATCTTCTATTTAATTATGTATGATACTCTTTGATAATAAGGTTCCCATTAAAGAAAACTAACAAGTAGGAAATATGTCCGCACTAGTTGAACTTACCTCCAGGTGAGAAGAAAGAAAGGAAGTAGAGGCACTCCCATGCACCCATTCACAGAGAATAATGAGTAATCTCCTATTAATATCATGTTGAGAAGGCGTGGTATGCAAGTGAATTAACCTGAACCATTCACAGTCGATAATTACTAATCTTCTATTAATATCATGTTAAGAAGGTGTGTTATGCGAGTGAATTAACCTGAGCCATTCATAGACGGTAATGACTGATCTCCTATTAATCTCACGTTCAGAAGGTGTGCTATGCGAGTGAATTAACCTGTTATTCCATGAATTGGATTGAATTTAGACAAATTATTTGGAACTTGAACGGAATTAGTGAATTTCAATATCTTTTACCCAAATACGGGCGAATTTGGTAACTATACCATTAACTACATTATAAGGAAAATCGAATGTCGATCCTTTCGTTACTTATTTTTTCCCTAAATGTTACTACTGCTTTGCTATCAAGAGATTCCAAAAAGAACGTAGAGGAAATGAGAAATATATATAGTTGAGTGGCTGAGTTGTCTAATTGACACTCAGATAACCCGCCAATCTCCTCACGAATCTGGAAATCTCTTAATTTTTTAAAATGTTGTGTAATCAACTGTCAGATTACCTACTGATCTCTTCTCAAATGTGGATATCTATAAATTGTGAACTCAATTATTCCGGGTAAATTAAGATATATAATTTTATTTCGAAATTACAATTGTTTGTGAGCAAAATACAAATATTGGTGAAACAAATTGCGCTTATCACATAGTAAGTTACCTATTAATTATTAATTATGGCTTTGTTTATTTTGAAATTTAGTTCTCATCATTTTAATTAATTATTAGATGGACGGTAGATATTTATAGATGGTTAGAAATTTTCTATAAAATAATTATTCCATTTTTATCTTTTAAATTAAATTGATTAATTAAAAAGATCATACAAATAACTTCCTTTTTAATTATAGTATTTTTGGCAATCTCTATAATAAAATATGGAATGATCTCTATGTTTAAAATCTGGTAACATTTTTTTACAAATATAAAATCATTAATTTATTATTAATTCCTTTTATAAACAACCATAACAAAATTTAAATAATTAATTTATAAATTTATAAATTTAGTTAATTTTTATGATTTTTTAAAATTTTAGAGATGTGATTACACATAACCAACTATATATAAACCAAATATAGTAAAATTGTATTATAAAATTACACTATTACATTACTTAAATTACTATAGTAAATTACCATAAACTTTAATTAGAATTCGCTTTGCATCATACAATAAATTTAAATCTATAAAACCCTTTGGTGAACATTGCACTACATAGAAATATACCAGCAATTGGGAATTATTAAAATAAACCATTAGTTTTTAATGCTTTATAAAATAGCACTCATAGCATATGGTGATTTCCTAATAATGCCATTCAAATGTAAATGCAACAAAAAATACAATAAAGTGAGGTATCTACCAAATTCATTGAAGTGAGGTATGCAACCATTTTTAAAAGTAACTAGAAAAGTTTGAAGAATATAATTATTATGTGATTATGAAATTGAGAAAGAAAATGAGCAATATGTTGAAATAGCCACCAATAACTCTCACATGGGTCCTCATTTAATGAACCTCTCACATGCCAAGTGTGTTTGTGGTATACAAAACGATAGCCTTATTTTGACTATTAACATTATTTAATACCCTACCAATATGAACCCAATACATTTTCCCAATTTAAAAAACTCATACTTTCACTAGATATTGTAGGTATCCTTTTTTTCATTAACAATTTTTATACCCCTTTATATTTTTTCATTGATTATGAGTTCTATTTTTTTGTACCTGCCAATATAAAAACCTTTTACCCCCCCATTATATGCTCAATATATTATGTTACCTTTTCCTCAATATATAAATGCCCCAATATGAACCCATATGGTACAACATTTTTCCTACAGTGAAGCCCCCTGTGGATCATCATTGACAATCGTTTGATGTGTTAGCCACAGTTGATCATAGTTTTCAATCATATTTTATACTTGTCCATGTTGACAAAGGATGAGCATGGTTGAAAACGATTAACCATGATAATCTTATGATGCCAATCTATCACTTAACAACTTCATTCATGTAGATTTGCTCTCGTGCACTGGAAAATGGTTCTCTTTTCATGAATACCTGGAATCTAGGTTAAGAGGCTTCTTTTGTTTAAGCCTATATATCTTCCAATACAAATGTATTTTCTTGTTTGGAATCGTATCTAAGGGTCGGGGCTCAGATGTATCTTAAATATCTTGTATCCTAATCCTCAAAGCCGAGATGTATTTAGATTACTTCAAAACATGTAGCATAAACTTAATAAAAGATAATTCTCTTAGCTTCATCCATGCACATCTCTAGGGTCCACAAAGGAGCTTGATCTAGATGTATCCAAATCTATCTAATACCCAAGAGATTTAAAAAAGTCCAATTCTACGAAGGCTCGGTGATCCATGTCCGGGTGTGACAAAGGACCCTTCCAAGACCTTTGAATTTCGTGATGTGTTAAATTGCATTTTTAAAACAAAATGAGTGAATACATGTGCATGTTGTAAAGAAGAGGAACAAGATAATCATCAGCACATGGAAACATAAGCTTTGATAACGGAGTTCACCCAGGAGGGACTACGTCTCCAGGCCCCAATGTCAAGATGGTGTAGGCTGCTGCATTAAGTGTTGTCAATAGTCTTGATGTACACAAAAGATTTAGTCGCGATCATACAAGGAAATTCCCCTCACACGGAAGTGGCTCCAAGAGATGTTCCACTAGAGGAACTCTTAGTCAAAATACTTTTATCAGTATGACACAAACTCATGCATGATGAGCATCCCACCAACATGGAATAAAAGGGATCTCAATGCAAAAAACATGCATGACGACAACAAGAGTATCCCATCAACATATGACAAAGGTATCTCAAAACATAACATGACGAATCATGGCAGCAAGTACATAACATAGATGATTCTGGATGACATCAAGCAAGGAATCACGAAAACACGTAAGAAACAAGATCCTGCATCAACATCAATCAAGGATCTATGCAACATAATGCATAAAGAAGAAGTACATGAACACATCATATACCTCACAACCAGGGGCCATCTGAAGAAGTGAATGTCAAAATGGTGAATCTGTTCATACCATCGATCTCATGGCATCGATTGCATGAAAATGACTTCTCGCACATGAGTATGGACATATGCACTGGCACTTAGAAAAGTGGTTGGAAAATGAAATGAGAGAATGAGAAATCTGAATGCACCATCAGATTTATGGTGTTGAATAGTGCAAAATAGATTGTCCAAAATCTAAATTTTGAGAAGTTGAGAATATGGGGCTCAAGGAATCTTTTAGATTCCCCCTAGATTCCTCAAAGATTCTGCTCCATGGGTGGATTGGAAATATGCAACTCAAATGGCGAATATTCTCTCACCATTGTGATCCCTGTGGAATACCATGAAAAACAAGTACAAACCTGACTAAACTCTGACATGGAGAAAAATTTCAAGGCTCATGGTTCTGATCCCTGTTTTTACAACGATCATAGTTCCACATCCATATTGAAAAGTGGCTGAAAAATGTAGAACTATGATGGAGAAATGGACATCACCATTGCATTTGTGGCAACGAGAGGTGTTGAATCCATATAAAATTTGTCAAATGGTGACAAAGTGAAAATTTAGCTCTCCTGCAAAATTCATGGTTCCACCTACATTAAAAAAATAATTAAAAATAACTGCCTTGAAACACGTGCCTGCTCTTGGTTCCTCCGTCTCCTGTGCACTAAAATAATCTATTTTATATATAAAAAAATTGGCGGATTAACCAATGTGAATTGCTTGGTGTGTTGGTTGTGATCCTCATTAATAGGGAGTAGGTTCGACAGTCAAACCTTGCCTCCTGCCTTTTTTACACAAAATATATATATATATATTTTTTTTTAAATCGGTTTGTTGGACCCGCCTTTGATGGTTTTCCCTCGTACCCTCCTCCCCTTGTTTTTTAGTTTCCTGTGGTAGTTGGGTGGTGGGGTCCGTGCCCTAAGGGTCGGCCCACCCCCATTACTTAACATATATGCGGTTGGCGTCTTGCTTTAATTTTTAGCCTATTTGTTATGAGGCTGCTCAGTGGGTCAGCCCATGTGGCGGAGTGGGTTCAACTCCCACCGTCCTCACCATGGTAAGGTACGTATAGTGTTGGGGGTGGTGGGGTTGGTGGCCCCCAACCCCTTTTAATATATTTATTTTTGTTTTAAATAACAATAAGGGCACATTTTTGAAATTCGAATTTTAAGCCATAGGAGTCAAATTAATGACCCCACAATTTTTGATGGAATCTGGTCGGAGTTGGTCGCAATCTGGTGGCTGGAAAAATTCCAAATTGTGGTGTCCTTATGCCTTCCCAGTCATCAAAAAGTCAACCCAACTTTGACTACTTCTAACTTTCGCATCCGAACTCAGATTGAGGAACCATTCACATTGCTGCGATCAAGATGACAAGGTCTATGCTCTTGTCTTGGTTTGAAATCATTCTCATCAATTTGATTTGCGAGCGTTGATAAACCATCTTTGTCTTGTGTGTCTCTAGAGGCACTTGGATCAATCCTCCCCACAGAGGAGCTTTTGGTCCTCCAAAAGCATGAAAAGTAGTCTACAACTTCTCTATACATTGTTTGCATCAAAAGCATCCTGGAAAGGTCTTGCTGCCATCTCCTTCACCTTTGTTCTTCAGAGCATTAAGAAATGAGCCGACACTTGCCACCTCTGCAACCTGTAATAGTTTGTTTCGCAAATTACATTCTTGACTTTCATGACCAACTAATGACCCAAACGTCCCACACTTTCCACAAGTTTATAACAAACACTTGGTGGTCAAGTTTACATCAATATGGACGCAATACCTGCACTACGACAACATGGCCAACCTCTCATTGTTGCTTCAACAAGTGATGGAAAACACATCATCATTGCAACATATGATCTACAAAGATAAGACCAAACACTATTATTTTAACAATTGATGTAAACAAGACATCACTTTCATAGTTCAACATGCGACACAAAATAAGACCAGACATCATTGTTTCTGAACAAGTGATGGAAAAGACATCATCACTTTTACATTTAACAATGCAACAAATGATTCACAAAAGTATGACCAAGAAATGCTAGCATGTCTAGAAACCATTTTTCAATTATCAAGGTGAATAGGTCATCACGTTATGGCTATTTTTCTTGTCGAACAATCGTTTCACCTAGTTCACGCACTAACGCTTTGTATTTAAGGCACTACTCTAGATGGAGCCTCCAACAAGTGGGTCTTTGATGGCCACTTCTATCGCAATGATTGCAGTATGTTTTCTTCCTTCATAACTCCTTAACCTGTTTCTTTTCATGCTATTGAGAGGGTATTTCACGCCTCATCCTTTTGTGTGCTGCCATTCTTTTCCAACACCTGGAAACTGTATGGTTATGTAATCCACAAAAGGTGCATGTTTTTTGACGGCATGTTTTACATTCATTATTATCAACATGATCATAATCGAAATGAGCATTGTAAGATCAAAAGTGGTTATACCTTCCCTTGCTATCATTGGTGTAAGTATGGTGATAAGAGCTTGCCTCAGCTCTTTCCCTGTAGTGGAGACTGCCATGGGATGATGCGGATGTGTTCCCATCATTCTCTTTCTTCGATGATTTTGACGATGTCTCAGAAGCATATGGCACCTTCAAACATTCTCCTTTGGTGTATCTCAAGCTTGCAAACTGATTTTTGTGCACAACCTGAAAAGGTTGAATTATGCCTTGGTGATTAACACCAAGTTCTTCTTTCTCCTCGTTCCTCATCCTTGTAAGGAGCCTCATGTTTGTCCCTGTAATTGGGATCTCCATATCTCCCACAGAAATCATATTATGTGAAGATGAAACTGAAAGGAAATCAACATCTTTTACCTCCTCTATTGACTTGGAAATAACTAATGAGGGTTTCTCATCACCTATTGTTGGTGGTTCGCTAACTGTCATGGTGCATTCCGCCACTTCCTTTCTGACATACCGAAGTCCTACCTGATGGGTAATTCCTCTACTTTGATGCGGTTGACAATGCCTTGGTCATTAACGCCCAAGCCATTTCCTTCATACCCCATTTGCTTTAACAGTTTGGAGCCAATTCTTGTGGTGTGATTTTAAAAAACAACAAAATCATCATCAGGAAATATACATGAATTCGGAGAAATAATTTTTACCTCACGTGGTGAACACTATAGCTTTTCCAAGGCCTCGTTCTTTTCTTGCAGTTGTCGTATCAAACTTTGTTTTTCCTCTTTCTCTTCATGTATGGGTATCTTTAATTCAACGTTCTCAATTTGAAGATTATGTTTGTTTTGCTTCAGTTCTTTCAGGGCCTCTTCTGTGGCTTGCAACTGAAGTTGTAATCGCTCCTTTTCCTCTATCTCTTTCTATAGATTTTCATACATTATTTCCACTCTTTTGAAAATGTTGAGCATGGTCTTGTACATCGCTATTTCATCCTTTGTCTCTCCACGTTCCATTGTTCACGCTGCAATTCACATCAACGCAAAGACTGCTCTAAGACCACTTGATCCAGGTCTGGGTGTCATGAAGGACCCTTCCAAGTCCTTTTACTTTTGTGATGTGTTAAAATGCATTTTTAAAGAACATGAGTGAATACATGTTCATGCTATAAAGAAGAGGAATAAGAAAATCATCAACACATGAAAACATAAGTGTTGACAACAGATTTCGCCCAGGAGGGACTACGTCTTGGAGCACCAAAGTCAAGATGGTGCAGGCCACTACATTAAGTGTTGTCAATAGTGATGATGTACATAAAATATGATGTCGCGATCATACAAGGGAAATTCCCTCACACAACAGTGGCTCCAAGAGTTGTTCCACTATAGGAACTCTCAATCAAAAGACTCTTATCATTGTGACACAAACTCGTGCATGATGAGCATCCCACCAACATGGCATGAAAGGCATATCAATGCAAAAAACATGCATGACAACAACAAGAGTATCCAACCAACATACAACAGAGAGATCTCAAAACATAACATGATGAATCATGACAACAAGTACATCATATAGATGATTTTGCATGACATCAAGGAAGGAATCATGAAAACATGTAAGAAACAACATCCTGCATCAACATCAATCAAGGATTTGTGCAGAATAATGCATAAAGAAGAAGTGCATGAGCACATCATATACCTCACAACAAGGGGCTATCTGAAGAAGCGGATGTCAAAATGTTGAAGCTGTTCGGACCATCGATCTCACGGCATTGATCACATGAAAATCACTGCTTGCACATGAGTGTGGACATCTTCACTGACACTTAGAAAAGTGGTTGGAAAAATAAATGTAAGAATGAGAAATGTGAATGCACCATTAGATTTATGGCATCGAAGAGTGTAAAATAGGCTCTCCAAAATCTGAATTATGAGAAGTTGAGAATGTGGGGCTCAAGGAATTTTTTAGATTCCACCTAGATTCCTCAAAGATTCTGCTCGATGGGTGGATTGGAAATTTGCACCTGAAATGGCAAATCTACCCTCACCATTGCCATCCCTGCAGAAAACCATGAAAAAAAAGTAAAAACTTGACTATATTCTGACATGGAGAAAAATTACCTCGTCGAGAAAATTTCAAGGCTCATGGTTTTGCTCCCTATTTTTACAGCAATCATGATTCCACGTCCATATTGAAAAGTGGCTGAAAATTTTAGAACTATAATGGAGAAATAGATAGCGGCATTGCGTTCGTAGCGATGAGAGGTGTTGAATCCATATAAAATTTGTCAAATTCTGACAAAGTGAAAATTCAGTCCCCCTACAAAATTCATGGTTCCACCTGCATTAAAAAAAATAAAAATCATTGCCTCAAAATGCGTGCTCGATCTTGGTTCCTCCTCCTGTGCATTGAATAAATCTTATTTATATAAAAATTTTGGGCAGATTAATCAATGTGATCCATTTGGTGTGTTGGTTGTGATCCTCATTAATAGGGAGGAGGTCGGGCGGTCAAACCCCGCCTCCTCCCTTTTTACACAAAATATTGTTTTTTTTTTTAAATGGGTGGTTGGGCCCGCCTTGGGTGGCCTGTCCTTGTACGATCCTCCCGTTATTTTGTAGTTTCCCATTGTAGTTGGGTGGTTGGATCCGTGCCCCAAGGGTCGTCCCACCCCCATTACTTAACATATATGTGGTTGGGGTCTTGTTTTAATGTTTAGCTTGTTTGTTATGAGGCCGCCCGATGGGCTAGCCCATTTAGTCGAGTAGGTTCAACTATCGCCATCCTCACCATGGTAAGCTACGTATAGTGCTGGGGGTGGTAGGTTTGGTGGCCCCCACCCCCTTTTAATATGTATATATATATATATATATATATATATATATATATATATATATATATATTTCTGTTTTAAATAACAATAAGAGAACATTTTTGAAATTCAAATGTAAAGTCGTAGGAGTCAAATTAACAACCCCACAATTTCGCCTAGAATCCGTTCAAAGTTGGTTGGAAAAATTCCAAATTGTGGCCTCCTTAAGCCTACCTAGTCATCAAAAAGTCAACCCAACTTTGACTACTTCTAACATTCGCATCCGAACTCATATTGATGAAATGTTCACACCGTTGCGATCAAGACATCGAGCTCTATGCTCTGGTCTTGGTTTGAAAGCATTTTGATCACTTTGAGTTTCGAGCGTTCATAAACTATCTTTGTCCTATTTGTCTCTAGAGCGACCTCAATCACTCGGATCTTAATAATCCTTGATATCTAGCTCGATCCATTGATATGAGAAAATTAACAAGTGATAGTTTTTGAAGAGTTGGATTAACCTGTACCCAAATTTGTATTGTCAAATAAAATTTCATCGAAAGAATCCTAGCCGAATCGTGCCTTCACCAAATATGACCTGTTCAGTTGTGGATCCCACCTCAAATATGTTTTTGATGCAGTATTTTAATCCACCTCTTGGAGATCTTGATGTTGTTCTTTCCTTTTGATCCAAACATAGTCAAAATTGGATACATAGATTAACAAACTTTGTGCTCATCTAGTTATCCCACCTAGAACACTATTAAACTTCATGACTTCTTCCATATAATTAAGAATTCCATGAACCAAAGCTAAAATACACATAGTGACCAAATTACACACACATGAACTTAACAAAGATCTACTGATTCTAGAATGATAAGGTGAAATAATAGTTACAATCATGCAAAATCCCTTTGCATAGGAACATATCTCTTATATAAATTCTTCAAACTCTCTAGCTATGTTTGATTTTATAATATTTTATTTAATTATGTATGATATCTTTTACAATAGGGCTCCAATTAAAGCAAAGTAAAACTTTTTCCTATTTTCCTCACAAAATCTCAATTTTAAATAAATTCCCCTTCTACATAGGAACTAAATAATATCTATCTAAATTTCTAGAAAATCAATTTCTTCTAGACTATATTAATGATTAAAAAATCAAATAACTTAGGGAGCCCAACTTCCCTTGAAAAATAAATTAGGAAACCAACTACCTTGGTAAATGAGCTTTTGATCTAAGTAGGTCAAAGGTGATTATAACTTATAGATGCTCCTACATCAGAATCTCGTGGAAGAATATAACAACTTGTCAACTTCTTAACATCCATGCCATACTTCGTGATGTATTTTTTGGTCATCCATATAACATATTCTATTGGTTTTTCCTTCCACTTGACCAAATATTCTTTATACTATTTACCTATAGTCTTATTAATTACTTTATGATCCAAAATTGCCTCAAAATCCTTTTTAGCTACTCTAGGTAATGATCTCATCCACTAGGTTTGATATTTATCACTTATAGGTGCATGTGTTGTAACATTGTCTGATTCCTTAAAGGGATATAGATCAACCAAAATTAAAACTAGTGATATTCCATTTTTTTTCTTCTAGAAGTTATATTTTATAAGAATTTGAATAAAATTTCCTCAAAATTTTACATGGGCCAATTTTCTTAAGTTTTAGTCTGTTATATGTCCTTACAGGAAATATTTCCTTTCTTAAATATTTCCTTTCTTAATAGTTGTCTTGTATTTAGTTTTTTCTTTTTTCTTATATTTTTTTTTCTTCTCAAGTAACCAATGCTTAACCCTTTCTTGCAGTTTTTTCATACTCACCACAAAAATTTCACCTACTGCCCTTTTGAGTTCCTAATTTCCCAAGTTCCTTAACTCATTCACTCCCCCGGGGTGTATTCCATATAAAATTTGAAATGGACTAATATTTGTACTCTTCTTAGATGAGTCATTATAGGTGTATCTAGCTTGCGGTAGTTCCTCAACTCACTTATTTGGATACTCATTCTCCAAATTTCTCATAACATTTCCAAGGCTTTTATTTTCAACCTCTATTTGTTCATCTATTTGCGGATGATAGGCTGAAATGAAGTATAATTTAGTACCTAGTTTCTTAGATAAGGTCCTCCAGATCTGACCCATCAATCTTGTATCTGTCTTTGATATTATGCTTCTAGGAAATCGATTTAAGATCACAACTTCTTTGAAGAATAAATTTTTCACACTAGTTGGTTTAGTAGTTTGTGTATAAGAAAGTAAATGCACTATTTTAGAAAATCTATCCTCAACAATGAAAACATAATCATTACGTTTTGTTTTAGTTCGAAAAACGAAGGAAAAATCCATATTGATAGAATCTTAAGTCCTATTGGGAATTGGGAGTGCTTTGTACAATCTTGCATTGTAACTCCTCTTTTACCTGCTGACACACTCTGCATCTCTCCAAAAAGAAATCACATTAGCTTGCATTCCTAGCCAATAATAAAGTGAACTTAATACAACAAAAGTTTTATTACCTCTAAATTGTCTAGCTAACCCCCTACTTTTCTTTTCTTCTATTAAATTATCCCTCATTAAATATCTCGGAATACAAAGTTCATCTCTTTTAAACAACAAACCCTATTGAATCATGTAGCTTGACCATTGGGTTTTGCTTTTTCTCACTTGATTTGCACGTGTTGCATAGGATTCATAGAAATATAGATCACTTTTGTACATTTCTTTAGGTTCATCAAAGCCTATCACATGAAACTAAAATTCTTGTAAAAATAAATTAATCCTACATAAAGCATATACTACTTTATATGATGATCCACTAATATGTGTAATTCAAAAAGTGAAATTTTATAAAAATTATGCCCAGTTGGCATGTCTTTGATTTAGCTTTGGTTGAATGTTTATACTACAAAGCATGATTATCAACAAACATGATAAAACATCATTATCAACAACTAAGATAAATTCCTTAGGCATAATATAATGGTGTCATTTCCTCAAATCCTGCACAACAACATAAAACTACCTGTCATATGAAATATGCTTTTACTTGACTTCATTTAAATTTTCATTAAAGTAGGATATTGGGCATCTCTCTTGCCTAAAAAATGCTCTAATTCTAGCATCATTTTGATTGTATCAACCCGAATTGATTTTGTAAAGTCTAGCAATGCCAAAACTGATTATTTTATAATTCGATGTTTGAGAAATTTGAAATTGTGATCTACTGCTATGGCTCACTTAAAAGGGTGATTATTATCCCTAATGGTATTAATAATGGGTGCAAATAAACTGCTAAAATTGTTAATAAACTTTCTATAAAAACTTGCAAGCCCATGTAAGGTTCTTATCTTGAACACATTCCATCAAATTGGTTAATTTATGATTGTTTTAACCTTGTCTAGATCAATATTCGTGTCTCCCTCTAACATTAAAAAATATAAACACAACAACGCGTTATTCATGAAGTTGTATTTCCTTAGATTATTAGTAGTTTCTCTTATTGGACAATACTCAGAACTAGATTAAGGTGTTTGATCTGTTTTCTTTTGTTTGTATACATAGTAGAATGTCAGCTAGATAAATTATTTCAAAACTTCATTCATTTTTCTCATAAAAGTATTGGGTGCATTTCTATGGAAAAATGGCGTAACAAGCCACTCATACAATCCATCATTAGTTTTAAAAGTAGTTTTCCATTCATCTCTTACCTTGTTTGGATTTGATGATATGAAACTTTCAATAAATTCATGGAAAAATACATTGCACCACTTAAACAATCAATTATATCATCAATTCTCAAAAGAGAAAAAATATACCTAATTATAAATTTTTTGATGGTTGTTCAAAGAATGCACATTCTCCATCCACAATCCTTCTTCGGACTTAGCATTGTTGATACAACATAGGGACTCAATATTTCTTTAACAAGGCCACTGTATAACAATTCCAGAACTTGTCTCTTAACCTCTTCATCTTCCTATAAAGTCATTCAATAAGTTGCTTTTCTTCAAAGAGTTGATCTCGGAATAAAATATCAATATGATTGTTGATGCTTCTAATAGGACGAACACTATTTGGTAACACATTCACAATAATATCATAAAATTGATCTAACATGCTCCTAATTACTTTAGGGAAATCATTAAAATTAGTGCTTGTAAGAATTACCTGAGGTTTCCCTATTAGAGCAAAATGTGCCTCCTCTTCTTTTTCTTCACACAATAGCTCCTTCCCATTCATTAGAAGTACACTTTGATCTACTTCTTCTTCTATTGAAAGCAACTGAGTGTGGTTTTTGCCATCCCTTTCAAGAGTGTACATGTGTCTTCTACCATCGTGTATGGATATCCTATCATATTTCCATGGACTCCCTACAAAGACATGGAAAATGTCCATTGGTATCACATCACAAACAACTCCATCCTTATATCTGCCTATTTGGAAATCCACTTCACATTTTTCATTAAATAACTTAGTGGACTTTTGTAACCAAGGCACCTTGAATGGAATATGAGGGTTCATTGCTTTATACAAATTCAAATTGTTTACCATTTCATTGGAGACTAAGTTATCAATACTACCTTTATTGATTAGGACTTTGCAACACTTACTTGTAGACATGCACATGATCCTAAATGGAATTTTCCTTTGAGTTGGTTATTTTACTTCCTTGTTTTCTCTAATTAATACTTTCCTCATTATCAAGGACTCCACTTCTGCACAAACTTCTTCAATTGAGGTCGGATTCTCATTTTCCTCCCTAGATTTTGTAACATAAGCACCTTTTTGGCCTACTCGGGCATTCTTAGGAAATTCCAAGACATATGTCTTATTTTCCCATATCTAAAACATCTAGGATGGTATTCTCTTCCTCAGCCACTACCTCTGGATAATGATGTTCTCCCTCCTGAATCACCCACACTTTTTGATTGAATATTGGAGTTCTCTTTGTATTCTCTTACATATTGGAATATTCTTCCTCTCTATTGTCCTTTACCTATTATAACTCCTTCCTCATCTTCTTCTACTTTTCTGTTAAGAGATCTTTTCTTTTCCTTCAAGGAAGCTTAATATGCATCCTCAAATTCAAAGATAATAGGTTGATTTTATATTTAATATTAAATTTCAACCCATTTATATATGCAGTATCATTCTAAGCATCATATTTTACATGAACAACTCTAATATTCAACTTGTAAAACTCTTTAGTGTATTATATAACTAACATGGAATTTTGTTTAAGGTTCTGTATTTGTCTAAAAATGTTGATTTGATAATCCTTGAGTAAGAATTTACCTTCCAATTTTTGTACGATCTTGTACCAATCTTTAATTTTAGACTTTCCTTTCTTCTTTCATTCATATTCTAGGTCATTCCATAACAGTGTTGCATGGCCTTAAAGTATATTCATAACATACTTCACTATCATATCTCCATCAAAATCCTCATAATCAAAATATTTATCAAGAAAATTTGTCCAGTCCATTAACTTATCAACATTCAAGTTACCTTTATACAACTTTACATCCACTTTTTGTCTAGAATTCATCTTGGCAAACATCTCCAACATATTTTTTTATGTTAATTATTCCCCTTCTTCTTTATTGGAAGATTCTTCTTCAAAATCAATAGCATCTCCCATGTGAGATTTTCTCCCTCTTTCAATAGCCATAGTTACCATTATTTCTCAAATTATCCTCATTTCTACTTGGAAAGCCACATTTTTTATAGGCATCCCATGACCTGCTCCTCGATAATTTGCAATTTTCTTTTAGCTTCATGAAATTATCTAATACAATAGTGATGTCAATAAATCAACTAACCCCTTTATTTCTCATATGGATATGATATCGCGCAGAAGTGGATGGTTCTCTTTTCACCAATATATAGAATCTAGTGAGGAGGCTTCTTTTGTTTAACGTCAGATATCTTAAAATCTAAATGTATTTCTCACTAAAAATTATATCCAGGGATTGGGGCTTAGATGTACCTCAAATATCTTATATCTAAATGCTCACGATCTAGATGTATATAAATCAATTTAAAGCACATAAAATGAACTTTAATAAAATATGTTTTCTTACCTTGATCCACACATGAAACTGGGTTCCAGAATTTATCTTGATTGAGATGTATCTAGATGTATTCAATAGCACAAATATTTAACAAAATTCCATTTTGTGAAGGTTGAGATGTATCTAACCTCAAATATCTAGCTAGATCTGGTGATATAGGATATTTAAGAAGTGATATTTTTTTGAAGAGCTAAATAACCCAAAGCCATATTTTTATTGTTAAATAAACCTTCGCTGGAATAAACCTACCCTAGTCACAATTTCGCTGAATATGAACTGGTTATCCAGGTCACATGACTGATATTATTTCATGTAATTTTTAATGCACCCCCTTGGAGATTTAGATGTTGTTATTTCCTTTCTAATCTAGATATGATCAAAGTCAAATACAAAGAGCAAGAAACTTCATGTTTTCCTGGTTATCCCTCTTGCAACATGATTAAACTCTATAACTTCCTACTTACAATTAATAATGTGATGACTTAGAACTAAAATACACATAGAGACCAATGTATACACATAAATTTAATAGAGATCTATTGATTCTAGAATGAAAATGGAAATAACAGTTACAATCACACATAGTCCTTTTACACACAAATAGATCTCTTGTATTAGTTCTTCAAAATTTGTAACACATTCTAATTCTCTAATAGTATATTTAATTACAAATGAAACTCTTTGATAATATACTTCTTGTTCAGTCAAACTAACACAAAATATGATTCCTATTTTTCCTAGCAAAATTCCAATTATATCTAAATTCCCCTTTTACATAGGAACTAAATAACATCTATCTACCCTCCTAAAAATTTGATATTCCTTCTAGAGTATAGTAAATATTACAAAATCAAATAACATAGCAAACCCAAGTTCCCTTCGAAAATAAATTAGGAAAGCAACTCACTTCGTAAATGAGGTTTTGACCTAAAGGCGATTTTGACTTGTAGATGCTCCTACATCACCTTATATGAGCATGCTTCATGATTCCCACTATGTGTTAAAAAATATGTGGTTGAAAATGGTATTGTAAGTAACTTTGCATGTTAATTCCATATAGAAAATAGTAAATTTCTTGTCAAAAAATATGCAGTCGCAAATGGTATGGTAAGTTTGTGAATGGTATGATAAGTAAATTTGCATGTTATATTATACATAGAAAATAGTAAACTGCATATTAAAAAATTTACAATTGCTAATGATATGGTAAGTAAATCTGCATTGTACATTCCATATTAAAATATGGTATAGAATGGAAAGTTCACAGTTGTAAAAAATGGTAAATTCCATATATATTAAAGTGTGACAAAGAATGGCAAGTTATGTTTTTAGAAAATTGCAACTAAATTATTTTACCAACTAATCCTAATTTTATGTGGAAATCTTCCAAAAACAATGAGAAAATTGGAATGGTACATGAATATGTGGAACATTTTCCAAATTTATTTTACTTAACAAAGAATTCTTAGTATATGTAGTAACAAAACAGAGTTAGAATTAAAAAAAAAAATCTCTTAGATAAGGAATTCTATACCAATCTAATAGGAAAGCAGAGTTAGAATTTAAAATGTCTTATGTTAAGCAAATAATTATCTATAAATGCAGTAACAAAGAAGAGTTAGAATTAAAAATTAAAGAATTGTAGAGAACAAAAAGTTTTATAGTTAGAAAAATTACAAAAATCGCTAAATAAAATTTTTTTTATTCTCATTTTTCTTTTCGAGGATACCCATTACTAGCTTGGATTATCGTGATTACCATGATTTTACTCCACTACAAAACAAGGATTACTAGTTTTGAATTCAATTAAAGGACTTTATTTTCCATGGTACACCACAAATTTTTGTCCATTGACACTTATTGTTGAGTCCATTTAGATCCAATAGGAATGGGACAGGATAAGTTTTAAATTTCCATTCGATAGAAAAATTTACATCAAAAATAGATTTAGATTCTACACAATAAAATTCACCTATACTAATTGAAATTAAAAGAGAATTATTATTTGTTATTTGTGATCACATCTTTTGTGTTATTTGTTCACATACATATAAATAGTTATTTCATTCTATCTACCCAATTACCACTATGGTAATAGTTTTGAAATTGTGTACTATGGACATATTTGCAATTTTCTATGAGATTCTTGGGAAATGTTGTGTTTTAGTTTGCATAGAATGCCTTATTTTTAGTCCAATTATAGGTAACAGCATAACTATGCTTGTTTACATTGTCTCCTTTGTATTCTCTATAGTTTGACATTTTTTGTTTCTGAAAATATGTGAAAATATATTTGGAATTAAATTTGAATGAATGTTTTTTTCTCTTACCAATAGGAGAATTTGATGTTAATTTTTAAGTAGCTTGCGAGGTACTCCAAGCCCTAGGGTTCAGGGTTTGAAGGAAATAGCACCACAAGAGTCACTTGTGATCTTGGAGAAGAAGCTTGGGATTTTTCACCCATTGTGATTTAGGACAAAACCATCGGCACATTTCGACAAGTGATGGGCGAGGATGATAGCTTTCATCGAGACAAATCCAACACAATGGAGATATGAATTTTTGAAGTTATGGAGCGTTTTTTCACCATATGAGCTAAGGTCGACTTGAGTTGAATAATCCTCTTAACAGGTAGATCAGCCCATAGAGGATGTTTTGAGGTTCTCTTCTATTGTGTATATATAGATGGTGAAAAATGACATTTAGAGCATCAATTTGTGCAACACATCACAAGATAGAAGCCCATTGGAGGGGGATAATCCCTGCTTTTGCCACTACAAGAGAAGGGAAACCCATGTTGAGGAAAAAGGATGTTTTGAGGCCTATTTCAGGTGGTCAAGTTGCTATTTATAGGGTTGCGGAGTTTTACTAGAGGGCTGAGGAAAGGGAAGATTGTTTTGAGGGAAAATTGAGATGGGCAGACCCTTATCTAGGATGTCGCATGCTTAAACATCCTTGGTGCAATAAAGGTAAAGGAGTTTGTGAGGGATATAACATCCCATCATCATGAGAAGGAGTCTAATCCCCTCAAGGAAGGGAAACCACACCACCTTTGAGAAAATATGGGAAGAGAATAAGGCTAGAAAAGGGATTGTAGTCTTTCCTAACAAGGCCTAGTTTACAAAAATTAGAACATACCTCAAAACAATGAGCTAAGGTATGTTTGGTGAAACATTGTTGTAGGTGTTCAATCCATGATTCAGATCATTGTTGGATCGGTTTCTATTGCATCTTGTGGGAGCAAATTTGAAGGCTTGATTTGATGATTGAGAGCCTTCATAGGAGCAAACCTTGTAGTGATTGGCTTGGGTGCCATTGACCTCGTGTAGGGCATTGTGTTGGCTTTCCAAGTTAGTCCTAGATAAGAAATCTTGAAGTAACAAAGACAACTGAAGGTTGGGTGAACAATAGTGCCTAATGTGCAACACTTTGATGGAAAAAAGTGATTTCTAGATTGGCAGATTGGAGCTCATGTATTGACTGGCCTAGAAGAGTGAATTGGATCAGCCCATGTACATAAAACATAAGTGACCTATAGCAGTGTTAGGTGGCAACTGTCTTGTAGTCTATATGTGTTGTCCTTTGAAGGAATAAGGGCCAACTAGAGAGCTGTACGAAAGTTCAGGATCGACAGGACAAGATATGACATAGAAGTTGCAGTGAAGACTTGTCATTGTATATTGTATACCATAGACTATTGTATTATTTAGATTGATTTAATATACTAAAGATTGGGTTGTACATTATTGTACAATTTTTTTAAAACTTATGTATACTTGTGGATATGTGATTTACTGCTTTGTATTTTCCATGGTGAAAAGTAGTTCTTATTGAGATTCTTGGTTTGGTAGCATCAGAGATTCTAAGATTGTAACCTATACCCAAGATCATAGAAATTCAACATGGTATCAGAGCGTGTTTGAGCTACTTTGGAAGCTATTGAATCAACATTATACACAATGAAGTACAACTTAGGAGGGATTTGGCCACATTGTAGGTGATAATGTTGAAGTTGCATGTTGGTATCCAGTGTGAGGATAGGTTGGAGGGGTTGTGCAACTATAGTTCATGGAAGGAAAGGATAAATTTGGTCTTACATGTCAACAAGATGTGGGATTTCACCAAGAAGCAATAAGGAAGCCAACTGACCTAAAGGAGCTAGAAGTGTACAAAGATTTGGATATGAGGATCAGATTGATCATCCTTGATGGTGTGAAGTATTTCCTAATACCTCATTTGTTCGGGAAGAACATTTCACATGAGATGTGGATGGCTCTTTAGAATTTCTTCCAGAATAAGAACGAGAAATGGTTATTGGCATTTTAGGATAAGTTAAAGTCCACCAAGATGGTACAAAGTGAAGGAATGACTTCGTATCTAATGAGATTATGTCACATCAAAGATGAGGTTGTTATCGTGGGTGTGACTATTTTAGATTCAAATAAGGTGAGGATTGCTTTGAAAGGGCTCACCAAGGAATGGAAACTCTTCACCAAAGGGATTTTTTCCAAAGAGGGATTTCTAGACTGGAATAGGCTATGGGAAAACTTCATTGAAGAAGAGTGGTGAGATGAGGATGTTCATCTCAACAAGAGGGCTTGAGAGGATGTCATGGCACTTCCAGCATCAATGAAGGGTAAGAAAAATAAGGACTTTAGTAAATTTGAGCATTTCAACTATGGCGTGATGGGTCATTTTTCATCGAGATGTGTGATGAAGAAGAAGGGAGATGATGCGGAGAAGAAAGGAAAGCAGGTCGCTAATGTTGCCACTTCTACTGAGATGGTTGCTCTCACCAGGAGATTAGAGGAGGAGTACTTTTCTATGTCTCTTATTTCTTGCAGGGTACTACCAATGAAAATGGATGGCACATGGACAATGGTGTGACGAAGCATATGGAAGGATCACAAGAGGTTTTCGAGACTCTAGTTGAACGAGACTTGAAGTTGCACATGGTGTTGGGCGATAAGAGTTAGAAAGAGATCCAAGGATCATGATTTGTGTCATTTAGAATCAACACAGGATGAGTGATGTTGATCTAACATGTACTATTTCTATTAGGACTCAGATATAGTGTGATTTTTGTATCGATGTGATGCAAGCCTAGCCTGCAATACCCAGGATCTCCATAATTTGTCCATGTCAAATTCCATTTCAATAAATGCCCAATCAAAACCTGCGCTTTAAATATATATATGAAATCACCACTGAATTGATTATCAGTTCCGTTGATCTTACAAGCTGAAACACAATTTTCTATTCTTGTTTTTAATGTCAACTTATACAACCGATGACACTAGCGCAGTCAACAACCATGTATTTAATACAAAACTGATACCATTTCAAATAGATTCAATAACGTGGTCATATATCATGTCAACAACCAACGCATTAATAATAATAGTGATTCACAATTATTAATCACGCATTCAAGGTATTATGTGCGCCCTTCACAGTTCATTTGATATTGAACCCAATTCAGAAATTAACATCCAATTTCTAAAAACCACACTTATCATATTAATAATTAAATACTTACAACCTTTCTTTGTGGCCAGATCTTCAACGTTCATGGGCCTTACAATTTGCCAGAGGACTTACAGGCTTGGCTGTTCAACCTATTCTCCACCACACTCTCTCACACTCTATCATATTCAATGCTTTTGAGGCTTCATAATTTATAAAACTTAGCATGATCTAAAAATCCTAAAATCACTCACTAAAATCTCTAACTCTACATGCAATGCATACATATGGCAAAATCATCTTGAGGATTTTTCCCATATTTTTCCCTATTCCAAAATAGAAAAGCTTCCTTATCACTTAATGGTCCACATCCATTCCTTTTATGCCTAAAATCTCTCCTAGTTTTATTTATTTATTTTGAAAATATCTAATTAAAAGCCTAAATATTAAAGTGACTTGGAATTTAGGAAACTAATTCCACAATTACATGACCCCTATGTCTATTATTTACAATAATTTCCCTTTGGGCTGAATGCTCCCGCATCAGACTCCCAAGGTAGAAAAATTCATGATCTCCTGATCATGTGTTCAGATCTATGTTTGCTTGGATCCCATATCTTGTGTTGCAACTTTCCATTTGTCGATGCTTCTGTCTGTTGTTCTTCTCCAAGTCTCCACACTTTATGCTACTTTGCTCCACTAGCTGCACTCTTGCAATCTTCTGTTGTCTTCCTCTTGCTACTTCTCTTTTGTTTCACTGTTGATGGTCTCTTCCAGGATTCCTTCATCATCATCTACCTCATCATTTTAATTTCTTTGTCTAGCAGGGTTTTTCCAGCATCTTCATTTAGACCTGTACTCACTGTTGGATACCTATACCAATAGGTTTCATATTTCATGATTGGCAAATTCAAAATGCCAAATATGCTCTGCTTTGTTGATACAAAGATCCTATATTTCCAAGACAAGGCAAGGTGTGTACATGCCTTCATGTTTACTAAATTTTGATGGATGGTCCAACAGTCTAATCTGGATCATGCCATGTTTCAATTTTCTGTTGTAGAATAGAGAAAGAAGTCTGTCCAAACTGTTTAATCTTGGCAGACCAATAGTTAGGCAGAGAAAGCTAAGGTTCCCAACTGCTTAATCTCGGGCCTTGGAAGCAATAAGGGTAGTATTAGATAGGCAATCAAAAGAAAAAGCCAGTGGAAAAGAAAAGGCACATAAGGGTCTGCAAGTCCAAGTGCACCCTCCAAGAAGAAAAACAAAAAATGCTAGGCAAGTAGATGGGTAGGTAGATGGGGTTGTAGAAGTGGTGTTCCTTTCAAACTCAGTCTTGCTGGTCAATACAAGGAAAGCAACACAATGGAGCATGTCCAATTTCCCTTTTTTCCTTGTTTTACACTCATTACTAACATCCCTTCACCAATTGTGTTTATGAAAGGAATTCAAGGTTTTATGTTGGTTCTTGTATCCTTTAAGAGCCACATTTCTTGTGCAAAATTCTTTTCATTTTGATCTACTCCCTAAGCTAAGTTGTTTTCAAAATAAACTTAGTGATATCACTCTTCATTCACCCTCTCCCTCCACATTAACCCTTAACTTCTATTATCTAACTCCCTATGTCACCCTTTCCCTACTATTATAACGCCATGGTGTATAAACCCCAAACATTCTATAAATATCCCCCCCTTGGCATTATAACCATATGATTCACTACTATGGAATTAAATTGACATCTGGTTAGTTTAAAGAACCCAAGCCTGACCTCTTTATCTCCCTCAGAATTCATTTACCCATTCAACCCTTCATTTTGCCTAAGAAACCTTGGAAAAAACCCATTTGCACCCTTTAAACCCGCTCAAAAGGCAAAAATATCATGAAAACCCACTTTTCTGCCTTATCCTAAGTTTGGGGCCTATGTGCACGTTTATACAAAATTACATCAAAAACCCATTTATCCAAAGTTTGAGCCATACATGATTTTGCAAAGAAATTCATTGAAAAAACCATTATTTGCGCCTTATCCTATGTTTTGAACTATGCGGGACTTTATAAAGCAATACACGCAGAAACCATACAAAACTGTTAATATTTCTAAAGGTCCCGCCGGGCACAAATCCCGTGAAAAATAATTGTTTATTACCCGCCGGATGCCGTATCGTCTGGACAGCTTATCAGCCCGTCGACCATCCGATCGGGCGCTTTTCATCCGACGGTTGATGTGGATATCGGACCGGCCCCGACGTCCGAAAGATATCGTTCGATATCTGTCAGAGGCTGACGTCAGGCCTCGGCCACGTGTCGCCCCCACAGCGTATCAGAGCCCCCTCTGACAGATTCCCTTCCGTATCATAAGCAGTGCGATATGATAGCGCTGTGGTTTCCGGTTTTCCGCCAATCTGCCTGCCAGCATCATCGCCACGTCACTGCCTGCGTCATCACCACGTACGTGCTCCAGTCCACCATTGCTCCACTTGACCGCCACCTCACCACCCTCGTGGACCACTCATAAGCCGCCACGTCACTGGATGACATCATGCTGACGTCATCCGACCCTGACCCACCAGATGACGTCATGCTGTTGTCATCCGAAAAAGGCACGAATGTCCCAAAAATCCATATTTTTGCCAATTTTTCGCGTTTTTCGCACTTTTTGCAAAAACTGTTGTTGCGCCTTCTGCATGCATTTTACGTCCAAATTTGCACCAGCTAGCTGAATTCGACCTCGAGACCTTCGGCGCGCCTACCCACCTACATTTGTTACCCAGACCGTCAAATCTACCAAGTACTTATCCCTGCAAATCTTATCTACGCCTGGTTTTGTCTGCAATAGCTGAAAATTCACTTAAGACACTGAAAACGCATAATTCACCGGCAAAATCACTGCACCCAGTTCCCATTGGAAATTGAACGGTCGAAATTCAATAGTTGAGCCTGGTTTAACAAAAACTTTCACTAAAACCTGCATCCCGTTCGCGCAATCGTGAACAGGAAACCCAAAACTTACACCTAATTATTGTTAAAGCTCTGTTAAAGACAAGTATTTGCCTTCTCAAGTGACTGTGTACAGTATTTCAATCGCTGTAAGTTCACCCTATCGTCCTCTGTTTCTCAATTCACCCCTTCTTTCAAGCAATACTCTTTTCTGTTGCCCAGCCTAGTAACATCAATTTACATACAAAACAGAGTTCTTAAGTAACCATGGAGACTCCAATAGCACCTGTGATCCTCAATGTTTCCCCTTTGAATGCCCCTCAGAGAGAATTGGAGTGGCAGCCTTTAGCAAAACTGGATTATCAAATCTCAGAGGACTCCCTAACACATAGCAGATTCCACCTCCACCTACTCAATGAATTAAAGGTCAAGCATGTAGCTGGAATAGATATATTGGGCATTTGGGATTCCTTCCTCCCAATATTCAAGCTTCCTCAGGTCAACCAATTCCCTGACCTAATTCACCTATGTGCTTTATGTTATGATCCTACTCAGAGAGCTCTGCTTGACCCTTCAGGCTCAGTTGTGTTCTACATCACCCCTGAGGCCATCAAAGAGATGCTACAATTCAAGACTAAGAAGAAATTGGTCCCCTTGTCTTTGCTTGATCTGATAAACCAAGGAGCTAAAATGTTGACAGATGCTCAGATCACAAAGCTGAACCAACTGTTTATCAACTCTGATACTATGCAATACCCTCCTATTTTTGCTGGTTACCTCAACCCATTGGGCAGAGACCTTGCAAATATGATCAGTCCCATCCTGGGTTATAAATCAGTTGAGTATATTGATGAAACTGTACTGGTAATGATGCTCATGTTTTCCCCTGGCAAAGCTCCAATCTGCTATGACTATGCCACTTACATATCAGACAAAATGCATGAGCAGTTTATGAACCTATCAAGAGAAAAGGTGTTCAGATACACCTCCTACATATAACACCTAATTTTATACTATGAACATGAGAAATTTTCCTTTATTGTGAAAAGAGTGGATGCACAAGGTAATCCAAGGTCAGTAGTGTACTGGAGCTCAGTATTTCACTGCAGAGCCTATTCTCCATACACTTACTATGAGTTTATAGACCTTTTCATCCACCCAGACATGTCTCTGTTCATGAGCTCATCTCTTCCAAGACTAACAGATGAGATGCAGAGGATCCTTCAGCTGTCCAAGGTGTACAACATTGGGGATTGGTATTTTTACCAACACCACACCGTTATCAGAATATATGGTTGTGAATTGACCCTATACAGACTGCCCAAGTATGTGCCCATGAGATTGTTTGCCCTTGAATACTTCAGGTAATTTGGGAATGCTGATGTAAAGCACTTTTCAGGCCACTTGGTTTTAAACAATTGAGAGGAAACCAATTGGGCCACTTGGTTTTAAACAAAAGGGAGGAAGGCTGGAAAGAAGCTGAAAGAATGATAGAATGCCTTGGCCTAAAGACCCGTTTCCTCTGGAAACCTTATGACCCCAATCACTCCATATCATTTAGAAGGGTCAAATATAGGCTCTCTAGTTATGACCATGTAAGGTTGCCTGACATTGAACAATATGCAAATCAATCAAAATGGAAGAGAGGCACACTAGAGGAACCTATTACACAAGAAGAACTAAATGAGAGAGCAAGAAGAAATCTTCTTAAAATCGCTGACTTGGAACTTCCTGGACAGGTATTCTCTCTTCCAAGCCCTCATGTAGGAGCAGCTGCCTCATCCTCCACAGCACATCAGGAGGCAGTCAAAACCACAAATCAAGCTCCCAGCAAAGGCAAGGAAAAAGAGATGGAGCAAGAGCAGGTACAGCAAGCACAGGTTCAGCAACAATAACAAGTACATCAGCCATAAAAGGAGCAGCCAAGGCAAAAGGAAGAAACAGCAGAGGCCCCAATGGTTACTGAACAGCAGCCAGCACAAATGGTGCCTCCTAAGCAAGAATCAAGAATTGATACTTCAGTCCTCCAAACCCCACAAAGAGAGGACATAAGCAGGAAAAGGGACAGAGAGACTCCCCTCACTACATCAACAACTGAAGGGGAGAAAAGGCAAAGGTTGAACCCTTTTTCAGAAGAGGAAATGCCAATAGGGAAAACTTCGGGTATGGGCCTGCCTAGCATGGAGGCCTCAGCAAGTTCCTTCCAGCAGGAACAAGAGAGGGCAGCAAGAGGAGAAGTTAGCTCCTCAAGCCAACAGAGGGAAGGGGAAAAGAGCATCAAGCAGCAGTTCAAGGATATCAAGAAGAGAAATGAACCCATAAGGCTGCAACTGTATAATCATTTGTTGAAAATTGCGCCGACTAACCAGCAAAGACTCATGTCTGCCTATGATGTACATGAGGGCAAAATGATCATGAGCCATTTCACACCAGCCATGCAGCAACCACAGTCAGCTGCCGATTACACCACGACCAACCTTGAGGTCCTGGCCAAGGACATCCACCCAATGGATCAGATTGAATTACGCAAACAAACGGGTGAGATGGTGTATGCCTCCTTGGCAGACAAGACATTGGTAAACTACAGGCTACAAAATAGCCTAAATAATACCACTGCACAACTTGAGTTGGAAAGGGCATCCTCTCAAGCAAAGGACAACAGGATCAAAGCCTTAGAGGACATCATAATAGAGCTTGGGCATGATCCTAAGGATGTCAAAGCAGTGCAGGAGCTTCTGAAACTAAGGGATGCTGATATGGAAGCATTAAAGAAGATGATCAAAATCCCAGCAACTCTTCATCCCCAAACTGAAGAGGTTGCCCAGCTCAGACAAGACAAGGATGCAGCTGCTATGCTGGTAACACTATACAAACAGCTCATCCAGACACAAGAGAAACTGGAGGAATCAGAGGCTGCACTTCAAGCAGCATTGCAACAAAAAGAGGCAGGACAAACTTCACAACCTCCTACAGAAACAATTAATCTGGAGGAAACTCCTCAAACCACTGCCCCTCCCAGTCAGCAGACACAGCAAGCAGCACCCTCCACCTCAGCACCAACAACAGAGCAGGCTGAAGGCCTCGATATGCAGAAGCTGAGAAATGAAATTCAAGTCTTCAAGGCCCAAATGTCAGAGTTGAATCAAGCCAAAGAAACTCTGGCCAAGATCTTTGAAAAATATGATAAGTCCAAGAAAAATGTAGCAGAAAGAGAAAGAGAGGTAAAGGCTCTCAAAAAGAGAATAAATGAGCTAGAAAAGGAGCTCACATTGGACAAAGTAACAGCTGAGCTCAAAAGAATCCTATGGGCCAATATTGGCCAGTCCATTACAGACCAGTGGGAATACATTGAGGCCATTCATGAGCAAATGGGGCTCATTGGAAAAGCACACAGGGAAATCCAAAGGGCAAGGGCATCTCTAGGCAGCATGCCTGAGGTTGCCACCAGAATGATAAATGTGCTTAACTATAGGACAAGCTCTCAGCTGATCAAAATCGGAATTGCCAATAGGACTGAGACCATTCAATGGACAAAAGGGTCCTGACACTAAGAAACCTGGTACAAACCTTAGAAAGAAGAAGCCAGGATATGCAGGCAGACATCAATAAATTCCAGGACAAGTTCATGGCATTGCAAAACAGAGGTCTTCCTAACTTGATGGAGCCCTTGGGAAGGCTACTTTCACATGAAAAATATGCCAAGAGGGTCAACACTTTTGCTGCTAATCAGATTGCAGAAACAGCCAGCACATCAGCAGAAACAGGGCCAGCATCAGGACAGACCCTTTTCAACAGGGTGGATAGCTTATTCTTCATTATGAATGAAATTACTCACTTGTTTGATGAGCCTTCCAATTTTTATAAGTATACAGAGGCAGATGAGACCATGGGGTCAATTTTGAGGCATCAATTGCCTACACAGGAAGTCTGGAATAGTTTGATACAATTACTGCTAAACCAAAGCCAATAATTATGTTTATTCCTTTTGAAATATTTAAATTGTCATACACAGGAAAATAAGGATATATCAACATGTATGCAGAGAGAGGCTGAGCCAACTCAGCACAACCATTCGGCCACCACAGCAGCACTGGCAGTTACAGGTGACAGGGCCGAAAAGCTACAGACGGACAGAGCTGCACAGACACGTCATTCAGCAGTTATAACAAAGCATCAACTGACTCAGTGAGCTCCAAAGGTCAAAATCTTCTGACAGGAGTAAAGAGCATTTATGTTGTATTAAAGGCTGTAATAACTTCTTATCTACTATTTCTGTACGAGTTAATGAAGATATTTTATTTCTCAGATGACTCAATGCCTGAGATATTTTGTATGAGAGACTTCTATATATTCCCCCTCGCATAAGATAGCAGGGGTTGGACGTTGGATGTCGGATATTGTTGATATCTATTCTATTGTTCTTTTACTGTAAACTCTCAGAGAAGTAATACAAAAGATGATGGAATTTCTAAAGCTCTGTGTTGCTTGATGCTTTGTGGTGTTTGGCTGAGTTACAGGATTCCTGCGTATTTCATGGCACAATAAGTTTTTCTTATAACTCTTTGTTATGTGTTTTGTTATCTTTCGTATCTCTTTCATGTTTCCTATGTCTTACAGCTAATAGCAAGGAAAAAGAATAGTTCCAGGATTTAATCACACATTGCCCTGAACTCAATCTAAGCTATTTTGAAAGTTTTTCCTCAGTTATAGTAATGAAGGTGTAATTCTCAAATGCTACCATTTCACACTATATCTTCCACAGGGATTATTGTTTCCAGGAATTCAAGTTTGCTCCTGAGGAATATGTCTCTTTCTCACAGCTCAGCTTAGTGGAAAATTCTTAATTTCTTTTCACTGGTTGTTCACATTCCACCATCATACTTTCAAGTTTGTTCCATGAAGTATTTAAATGGCCCTGTAACTCTAGTTGCATCGACCTCAAGATTTCAAGAAACCAATAGCCACAGACTCCATTGCCCAATGGACTAACACTATCTGCAGATTTCCACTTTAAGTACAGAAAGACATCCTTCCAACCAAACATAAACCAAAACCCCTATTTCATACTTAGCCTAAAATCTCCACAGAACAGAGACAAACCTTAAAGAGAGAGCCCTCTCTGATCAGAGTTGGGCTAGAAGCTGTAATCCAAAGATTGGTTAGTGGTTACCCCAGCCGTATTCCCTTGGGAGTCAAAGGGAACAACCTGGGTGTTAACATAAATGGCGACTCCACTGGGGACTCTCTAGGATTTTCTAATTAGTATATATCTCCTAAAGTTATAGCTTGAAATCTGAATATCAGTCAAGAAACCTTCAAAGTTGTTTCTGTCCAAACACTAACAGTTTTAGGGAAGAGCTGAATCAGCCAACTTTCATTCTGGCTATGAGATATATATAGCCTTTTCAAAATCTTGTCCAGTCCTTGCAAGATATCAATTTTCCTAAAAAACTCAAAAAAACTAGCTCAGAAACTCGCTCCCAAGAAGAATGTTCGGTACACTAGGGCAAATCCTGACCCAAATCCACCCACTGTCTTTGAAAATCCTAACACAATCCCTAAGTTTGTTAAGAAGCAGCAAGAGCCAGATAAGCTTGCTGACTTAAGTCCAGAGACAGTTCACCCCAACCCCATCTCCACTCCAGTCAAGGTTCTTTTTCGGTCACCCCCAACTCCCCTAGTTCACCATCCACATCTCAAAGTCCTCCTCCCACATCTTCATCCCCCACACATACTCCCTTGACCAACACTCTAGGTTCTGCTATACCTGTTACCCCTGTGGTACCTATTGTTCCTTTTGTCCCAGTTATCCTTGTCAATCCCCAAAACCTTGTGAATATGGCTATGAGATATGCACCTCTGCAATTACCTGCTAATCCTGCAGCTTTACCTCAGGATTACCAAGCCAAAATCTCATATTTTGACTCCACTGGCCCTTACTCTGCTATTCAGCATGCCAAAAGGATGCAGGATCACTTTGAGAACTATGAGATAGATGATGAAAGTGTGAGGATGAGAATTTTTGTCCAAAGCCTAATAGGTGATGTCTGAACTTGGTTCAGGTCACTTCCTACAAATACCATCACAACCCCTAATGAGCTTTACCAAGCCTTTACCAACAGATGCGAGAAAAAGAAGGATCCCTTGCACATACTTGGTGAATATGACATGATTAAGAGAGGTCCTCAAGGGACATTTCTGGAGTATTGTGCTAGGTTCAAAAATGTATACAATGCAATACCCGAAAACTTAAGACCTCATCCTGATTTGGCCTTATACAAATTCCCTGATGGATTTGACCCTGACATGGCTTATCAATTAAAAGAAAGAGCCCCTCTAACCCTTGAAGAGGCACAAAAGGTTGCTGTCACAGTCGAGGCTAACCTAATTGCTAAGAGCAATAGGGCAAGATTGGAAAAAAGGGTTACCTACAAAGAGGAACCCTCAGCCTTTGACCAGAAATTGGATGCAATAATCTCTGGTATGAAGAGGTTGGGTGATAGAGTGGAATCAGCTGAGAGAAAAGCATCATGGGAAGCACCACAAAACAACCGTAACAGAAATCCAAACTTTAGGAGAAATCAAAACCCAAATGTGGGCAAGCCTAATTCTGATCCAGAGATAAGACCCCCATTCCAGGAAAACTATGCTGAAACATCCACTTCAGGTGAGCAAGTAGATGATACCCACATCAACCTAATGGGCCTTAATGATCAGCACCAAGTGTTCCTAAGTCAAGAAGATCATAAAGATGATGACATTGAACAATTCCAAACCAAGTCAAGAGAGTCTTTTGACTTCAAACAAGGCTACGACACAGCTGTTTATGAAGTTCATAAACAATACAAACTAAGAAGTAGGACTGTAAACATAACACAGCCTGAAAAAACAAAGGACAGACTGCAGCCTAAGAGTGCGATAGTCACAGAACCAATTAACACGACCGATTCACTTACAAAGGAAGTAACCATTGAAGAAGTTACTGAACAACTTCCTTCAACACAGAAGCCATTGGCTGCATCATCTATACAGCCTAATCCAAGTAAAAAGCCTCAAGAGGTGAATGAAAAACACAAGCCCCAAGATCAATACAAGGATCAAGAAGAGACCTTACTAAACAAAGAAATGGTGGTCATCCACAACACTAAGGTCCAATCTGAAAAACGCTTTGATTTGGAAGCTGAAATTGGCAAACTGAAAATAGCCATTCCTCTCGCAGAACTAGCCAAGCATGACATCTACAAACATTAGATTAAGAAATCCCTCCAACTCACTCAAGACAAAGACAATGTCAATGTGTTGGATGACACCCCAGAATTGTTGTTTGGTCCAGAGGTTGAAGGAAAAACAGCAGGCACAGGGATCTTGCCTTTTTATGTCAGTTTGCATATCCATGATAAGATACTACACAACGCAATGTTTGACTCAGGTGCCTCTCATAACCTGATGCCAAAATCAGTCATGGAGAGGCTGAATCTAGATATTACTAGGCCATATAAGGACCTATTTTCATTTGACTCTAGCCAAGTTAAGTGTTTAGGTTTTATAAAAGACCTGTGTGTATCCCTGGTCCAATACCCAAATAAAACAATCTTGATGGATGTTGTCGTTGCTGATATTCCACCCAAATATGGAATGTTATTATCAAGATCACGGGGGGCTAAACTTCAAGGAACCCTACAATTAGACATGTCATATGCCACAATCACAGTCTTTGGTCAACCCAAGAGACTATACAGAGAGTCACTCATGAAATACATGGTCAGCACTGAAGAAAAACCTCAAAACTTCCCCATATATGCTGTCCATTCTGATATAGATTCATATATTCTCTTTAACGACAATACAGGTCACACAAATAATGATGAAACCAAGACACTCAAACAAAATTAGGACTTTAATAAACAAACTGCTGCTCTAGAAACAAAGCTGATCCCATCAAGTGAGAAGACTGTTCTAAAAGTCAAACTAAATAAAGAACCAAAACTTCAACTCACAAATCCAGATCACAGAGAAATTATTAAGTCTCCCCTAGAACAAGAGAACTTATGGTTCCTAGAATTTGATGGATCAGTCAACAAACTAGGGGCAGGAGCTGGAGTTTGGATACACAATAAACAAAACAGCCATGCAGAGGGCCGAGCCTATAGACTGAACTTCAAGTGCACTAACAACATGGCTGAGTATGAAGCTCTCTTACTAGGCCTCAGTTAGTAAAATCCCTACAGCCTTAAAAGTTCATCCGGGAGACTCAGACCTAGTTATCCAACAAGTAAAAGGCAATTTTGTCACCAATGCAAAAGATGAGGTCTTATAGGTCTGCTGCTCCGAGCTATAAGCTCACTGAATTTCAGATTGCCAAATTCCTAGAGCCAGAATTCTATGCTCATAGTTGGCACATTTGCAAGTACCTGTAACTGCCTTTTGACCCCACCACTGTTTTTTCAACCGAAATAAAACACAGACCATCTGTCCCAAACAATGTCAAGGACTGGCAGGTATTTGATGATGATACACAAATAAACAATTTCTTGACTTTACAGGAAGAGTTTTCAGGTCTAAACATTGACACTGAGACAGCAAGTCAATCACAAAGGCTTGAGACAGCAAGTCAATCACAAATACATGGTAAACAGAACAACCAAGCAATATCACCCAAAACAGCTAATCAAATACTACATCCTACAATCTTCAACAAATACAACATACAAGAAATCCAACAAATTAATTGTGAAGAGATAGCTGACTATGAAACTGAAATGATACAATTAAAGGACAATTTTCTTCCAACAGGCTTAGCTCCTTTGGAAGACATTGTTTACTCCAATGATGTTCCCAAAAAACCAAAATTGCAGCCACTCAACACTGCCATAGAAGAGTATAACATTGGGACTGTTAAACAACCTAAAGTCATAAAACTGTCTGCTGCATTACCTCCTGACCAAAAGCCTAAATACATTGACCTCTTCAAAGAGTTCCAGGATGTCTTTGCATGGAGTTATGAGGATTTAAAATCCTATGACACCTCTGTAATACAACACACTATCCCACTCAAGCCGGATCAAAAGCCCTTTAAACAAAAATTGAGGAGAATCAATCCTATGCTCCTCCCAGCAATGGAACAAGAGGTACAAAAAA
>APFE030869034.1:0-19249 GCA_000404065.3 Pinus taeda | reverse complement strand
AGGATTTGTGCCCCCACTTATGTCACCTGTAGCACTGGACATTAGTCCCCCTTCCGCGACCATTTCCTCTTCCCCGTTGATATGGCCGATCTCCTTTGGTGCTATCTCCCTTCTCTGCTATCCCTGAAGCTTTGGAGCTGCTGCCTTCTTCGCTGTTAGTGGCAGTTCTCCCTCTGCCGTAGGATTGTCCTCGTCCTCCGCCATTTCCTCGTCCTCTCCTATTATTCTGTTTCCTGTTAATATTTTCTTCAGCCTTTACAACACTCTAAAAGGATTCTTCTATATTCCGTGGAGAGAGAATACTGATCTCATCTAGTATTTCCAGCCTCAAGCCATTCACGTATCTCATTGTCTTCTCTGGAGTATCATCAGTATAACCAGCCCGCAAGTTTACACGATAAAACTCCTCTGTGTATTCCTTTACGGTCATACCTTTCTTCCTTAAATTCTGCACTCATCGATAAAGTTCGACCTGATAGTCTTTAGGCAAAAATCAGCCTTTCAATTTTGCCACCATCCTTGCCCACTTCCTTATCAGTAGCTTGTTCATCCTCTTCCTGTCCGCTTGGACACTATCCTACCATAAAGTAGCGTGTCCTTTTAACTTGGTTGCAACAAATCTAACTCTTTTGTCCTCACTAATCTCTTCATTTTCAAAATACTTATCTAACTCACTTACCCAATCCAGCAGAACATCTGTGGATAGACTGCCATCATAGTTAGGGATCTCACGTTTGGGTTTGCTGCTGGCTAACAGTACCAATCTCAATAGTCTTAACTCTAGGGCTTCTTCCTCTGATCCGTCTATAGTAGTTACTGCCTCTTCTTCACTATCATCCCCAAGTTTTGGGTCTCTTCTCCTTCCTGCTTCCACCGAGCAGTAAGGACCCTCAACTCTTCCCTCAAGCCCTCATCTGCTACTCTGCGTACACCTCTTCCATGTCCTCGTCTTTGAACTTCCATCTCCCTTTTTTTTTCCAATTTCCTGCTCTGATACCACTTGATGGGGCCAGCCCACGTGGTCCCGCCGTCAACGCACTCCACTTGATGGTGTACCAACAAATAATAATATTAATCAAAGATTTTTTTGGATATATGCAAATTGGTTTAATCTGTGTTGAATTAAATGGGGTTTACAGTGATTGTACGTTGGTTGTTTGTTTGATGGACATCTGTCCCTCCTCAGAATTCTATGAACCCACCTTGGTATAGGGTTCCACCACCTTCGCGCTCATTTGGTTCATTCATTGTTTCTCTCGGTCATTTGTTCTGTGAGCTCTCGGTGACCTCTTACAGCTTCACTGTGGATTTTTCATTTTTGTTTATGGTTTGTTCACCTGGTTCTCTGAGCTACGTGCTCCTGGTGGTCTTCACGACTTCAATGTGGTTTCCTTTTGTCTGTTCTTGGTTTTATTGTCTGGTTTCTTCGAGCTGTATGCTCTCGGTGGTCTCCATGGCTTCAATGTGGGTTTTGTTCTTACGGTCTTGCTTTACTAGTTTGGGACTTGACCTGGAAGTTTTTCGTTCATCTGGAAAAGTTATGAAACCCTGGTAAGGTTTACTTTCTTTGTGGTCTTCTGCTTGTATGTCGACTGTTATGGTATGCTTGGTGTCTGCCTTAGTAGGTCTCCGTCTCTGTGCATCCTTATCTCGGTCCATTGCCTGTGTTTTCACAAGTCTTACAGTCGGTTCTTGGTCACATGGTTCTTGGTAACGTTTCTCCAGCGCTGGGTTTGATTCCTCCACAAGCTCGACAGAACTATGGTGGCGATTTCCGTCGGTTCCTCCGCCAACTTATCTGGGTAAGTCCCCTGTTCTATGCTTGATATTTGTATTCCTTTTGTCTTAGTGTCTAACGTCTTCGGCTCCTTGTGAGCAGGAAAAACAAATTGGAGGTGTGGTTGCAGTTACGGCTTGCCTCTGTCAGGGAAGCTAATTCGTTGTATTTTGTTTGTTCCCTTCAACTTCTGGTTCCCCTGTATTCCATTTCACAGAGACTAATTTCGTTTGTTGTTTCTCCTCGCAGGTAGAGCGACCTAAGGGTTTCGGAACTTGGACACTTAGCTGTTACAAATGAAAGACGGGTAGTGTCGTTCTGTTCATTTGTTGTTTTGCTTGGCTTTAGTGTTATGACTGTAGGGTTGATTTCGTTGGCCTTTGAGCCGCTGTCTGTATTTGGTTCTTCTATAGTTAGGCTCCGTCGTTGGGTTATGGTAATGAGTTGGGGACTTATGGGTTTTGGCTTTCGCTTGTAATCAATATGATTCATATATTTGTGAACTAGGTTCGTTCCTTTGCTTTGAACAGAATGTAAATGAGCAACGAATTTGATAACTGTATTTATATTTCTATGAATTCAATTCTGGAATTGATTTGGGCTATATTTACAAATTCGCATACCTGGTGTTTACAAAGTTTGTTTTCTTAACTGGAGTTGCAATTTCCGACTTCGTATCGTTTGATTACATAAATGATTTTTATGTCTGGTTATTTGTTTGAGTCACCTGTAAGCTGGCCGATTTTTCTTCTCCTCCGGCTTCGGTTATCTCTCCTTTCGATTTAGAACCTGTAACAATGCATTAACAGTCTCCATGAAGTAATTTTATACAAATTATTGCACACAATGTTTAGGACGCTGTAGGGATGAATGTGCACAGAAAAATTATATTTTCCTCTCTGTATTTCTTTTTCAATCCAACCCTTACATTGTGCTTTTTCTCCCTTTTTAATAGCAATGTTTACAAACTGTCACTAACTGCTGTTGGTTATGTTCAATTGGTTACATCAGTTATTCCTCATAGGGAACTTTTCATGGTTGTCTAGTACATTTTCTTTTCATGTTTTTACAACAGTAAATTAACTGTCTAGAAACAACGACTCTAACTAATTACTACTGTTCCTAATGACAATTTATTACATTAATCTTAGGCAACTTAATAAAAGAAAGGTAATAAAAAAAAAAAAAAAAACAAGTATGCTATCCATTCAGTGAATTAATTCCTCTGTCCTCTTCAGAAACCATATCACCTTCACTTTTGTCTCTGCCCTGTCAGCCAGATGCTCCTGCATCAAAAATATAGCAGTGTGATGAATATGTTGGCAACGATTAAATGACCCCTGGTCCACTGCAACGAGGAGAACATGATTCAATAACTATTCGAAGGCTCTGCATGTACAAATCTAGTACACTGTTCCTTCTACGCAAGCTGTGTTTATGGTTATGATTATCACAGTCTTGTTAGGCATTGAAGTTTTTTCTAGATCACTCAATAAATCAAAGGCAGTTACAGATGAATTCAACTCTGAACTCTGCAAGATATTGGCTCTTAATTGAACCGTAATAGACAAGGAAATTTATTTATAAAAAGTATGCCATCAACTACACAATTGATATCTACAGAAATAGAAGGCTAGAAAACAAGAATTTTAATTTATAAGATCCAATTTACATGGTTAGTCAACATGTAGAAACCCCTTGTGTCATCGCTCTGTCCAAGTGGGGAATAGTAATATGACAGTGGAATCACTATTGTGAATATGCAGAGACATAATACTATGGCATGCTAATAGATCGTTGTTGGCTGAATGACTTGAAATTGGCTTTCAAGCTGTTGGTTCACCATAAGTTGGATCTACAAAATATTAGTTGGATCTGAAGAACAAATAAAGCTAGGATAAAAGGTCCAAATTTATGAAATTATTAGTTTCTTCCTTCCCCACCTTTCCATTGTTATTATTCTTATTATAATACTAATAATAATAATCTTATTATTACCAGATAGCTCCCCGGATGCTGTCAAACAATTAATATTTATTTTATTAGAACAAATCAAGGTACTGATAGAAAGCTAAAATTTCTGAAATTATTAGTTTCTTCCTTCCCCTCTTTTTTGCTCTTAGCATTGTGACACTTCCTTTCACATCCTACAGTGGATTGAACTTGCAAGAAAATTTGAGGTGAACCTTATACCTCTGCCTCTTCTGTTCATTTTTGTACAGAAGGAGGTATATACATCTTCAGTTCATATTTCTAGCCATTATCAACACCTAATACATGTTTTTGTATACATGGAATTAAATTTTCATCATGTTTGAACTCAACTATTTACCTTCCAAGGTCGGCTAAAATGGTTGTTGGGTTGAGGGCCTCCACTGCAAATATTTTTATTGACAATGGCCCTTACAGAGAGTTTATTTTCAAGCATTTTCAAGTGGCTTCTGTGGATGAAGAAACTGTAGCAGCATCTCTAGTAAGTTGATCAGTCTATAAAAGAAATTCCCATCTGAAGCCCTGAGTAGGCTATGAGTGAGACTCTTTGCCTCTACATAGGAGTTATTAGATAATGTGTTCTACAAACCCCTCTCACATACTCAACTGCATGACTACCCTATTCAAGAAGCCAACTATTCCAATAAGCATGTGAGTGAAAATCACCTATACAATTTACCAATTACAACAACAACCAAAAAAAAAAAAAAATGTACTCAGCAGACTAAGGAAACAAATTGGTCAAGTAATAATCCTCAAAAGGGCCAATACACTGGGACTCTCCATTCAACTAGGTATTACCACCTATATTTCATCCTGATTTAAGTATATTTCTAGTAAAAATTCACCAAACCGTAGTCAGCCTATGTGACGAAACAATATCACCAAAAGTTCAAACTAAGCATGTTACAAATATTCTCATCCAACAAGTTCTAGTGGTATGTAGAGGATGATTCATTGAATTTTACCATTCACGCCAGTCTTGGTATGCAGAGGCAGATTCATTGAAATCAGATATTTCTTTCAGCAAAATATAGTAGTGTGACGAATATGTTGGCAATGATTAAATGACCCCTAGTCCATTGCAACGAGGAGAACATGATTCAATAACTATTCGAAGGCTCTGCATGTACAAATGTAGTACACTGTTTTCTTCTTCCCAAGCTGCATTTATGGTTGTGATTATCACAGTCTTGTTAGGCATTGAATTTTTTTCTAGATCACTCCCTAAATCAAAGGCAATTACAAATGAATTCAACTCTGAACTCTACAAGAGATTGGCTCTTAATTGAACTGTAATAGCCATGGAAATTTATTTATAAAAATATGCCATGAGCTACACAATTGATATCTACAGAAATAGAAGGCTAGAAAACAAGAATTATAATTTATAAGATCCAATTTACATGGTTGGTCAACATGTAGAAACCCCCTCCACTGCAAATATTTTTATTAACAATTGCCCTTATAGAGAGTTTATTTTCAAGCATTTTCAAGTGGCTTCTATTGATGAAGAAGGTGCAACAATAGTTCTAGTAAGTTGATTAGTCTATAAAAGAAATTCCCATCTGAAGCCATGAGTAGGCTATGAGTGAGACTTTTTGCCTCTACATAAGAGTTCATTAGATAATGTGTTCTACAAACCCCTCTCACATACTCAACTACATGACTGCCCTATTCAAGAGCCAACTATTCCAATAAGCATGTGAATGAAAATCACCTATACAATTTACCAATTACAACAACAACCAACCAACAAAAAAAAAAATTGTACTCAACAGACTAAGGCAACAAACTGGTCAAGTAATAATCCTCAAAAAGGCCAATATACTGGGATTCTCCATTCAACTAGGTATTACCACCTATATTTTATCTTGATTTAAGTATATTTCCAGTAACAATTCACCAAACCATAGTCAGCCTATTTGATGAAACAATATCACAAAAATTTCAAACTAAGCATGTTACTAATAAAACTGTTGGCTAAACCTATAAACAATCTTAATCATCCACTTCTACCTGCCTTCTTAGTATTAGGCATTTACCAACAGGTGTGTGATTAAGTTGTTTCTCATCTTTTATCAACTACTAGGTTTGACAGAAAAGAAGTGCGAATTTCTTGCCTCCACTATCTAACCGATCTGCTAATTTCTAAATCATTCAAAACTTGAATAGGGCCAATATATTGAAATAACACCATGAGAGCCTTAGAACTTGTGCCTCCATTTATAAGCTATCTTAACTAAGCCATTTCTTTTGGTAATCCAAATAACAAAAAAACCATTCCATTTCTTGCCTCTAAAACAGATATTTTCATCCAACAACTTCTAGTGGCACACAGAGGTAGATTCATTGACTTTTACCATTCACGCCAGTCTTGGTATGCAAAGGCAGATTCATTGATATCAGATATTTGTTTTATCAAAATATAGCAGTGCGATGAATATGTTGGCAACGACTAAATGACCCCTGGTCCACTGCAACGAGGAGAACATGATTCAATAACTATTCGAAGGCTCTGCATGTACAAATCTAGTACACTATTTTCTTCTGCCAAGCTGCGTTTATGGTTGTGATTATCATAGCCTTGTTAGGCATTGAAGTTTTTTCTAGACCACTCCCTAAATCAAAGGCAGTTACAGATGAATTCAACTCTGAACTCTGCAAGAGATTGGCTCTTAATTGAACCGTAATAGCCATGGAAATTTATTTATAAAAAGTATGCCATCAACTACACAATTGATATCTACAGAAATAGAAGACTAGAAAATGAGAATTATAATTTATAAGATCCAATTTACATGGTTGGTCAACATGTAGAAACCCCTTATTTCTTCGCTCTGTCCAAGTGGGGAATAATAATATGACAGTGGAATCACTATTGTGAATATGCCGAGACATAATACTATTGCATGCTTATAGATCATTGTTGGTTGTATGACTTGCAATTGGCTTTCAAGCTGCTGGTTCACCATAAGTTGGATCTACAAAATATTAGTTGGATCTGAAGAACAAATAAAGCTAGGATAAAAGGTACAAATTTATGAAAATATTAGTTTCTTCCTTCCCCACCTTTCCATTGTTATTATTATTATTATAATACTAATAATATTATTATTAGTATTACCAGGTAGCTCCCTATATGCCGTTAAACAATTAATATTTATTTTATTAGAACAAATCAAGGTACGGATAGAAAGCTAAAATTTCTGAAATTATTAGTTTCTTCCTTCCCCTCTTTTTCACTCTTCTCATTATGACACTTCCTTTCATGTCCTATAGTGGATTGAACTTGTAAGAAAATTTGAGGTGAACCTTATACCTCTGCCTCTTCTGTTCTTTTTTGTACAAAAGGAGGTATATACATCTTCAGTTCATATTTCTAGCCATTATCAACACCTAATACATGCTTTTGTATATAGGAAATTAAATTTTCATCATGTTTGAACTCAACTATTTGCCTTCCAAGGCTGGCTAAAATGGTTGTTGGGTTGAGGGCCTCCACCGCAAATATTTTTATTGACAATGGCCCTTACAAAGAGTTTATTTTCAAGCATTTTCAAGTGGCTTTTGTAGATGAAGAAAGTGCAGCAGTAGTTCTAGTAAGTTGATCAGTCTATAAAAGAAATTCCCATCTGAAGACCTGAGTAGGCTATGAGTGAGACTTTTTACCTCTACAGAAGAGTTCATTAGATAATGCGTTCTACAAACCCCTCTCACATACTCAAATGCATGATTGCCCTATTCAAGAAGCCAACTATTCCAATAAGCATGTGAATGAAAATCACCCATACAATTTACCAATTACAACAACAACCAACCAACAAAAAAAAAATGTACTCAGCAGACTAAGGCAACAAACTGGTCAAGTAATAATCCTCAAAAGGGCCAATATACTGGGACTCTCCATTCAATTAGGTATTACCACCTATATTTTATCCTTATTTAAGTATATTTCCAGTAACAATTCACCAAACCGTAGTCAGCCTATGTGATGAAACAATATCACCAAAAGATCAAACTAAGCATGTTTTCGATAAAACTGTTGGCTAAACCTATAAACAATCTTAATCATCCACTTCTACCTGCCTTCTTAGTATTAGGCTTTTACCAACAGGTGTGTGATTAAGTTGTTTCTCATCTTTTATCAGCTACCAGGTTTGACAAAAAAGAAGTGCAAATTTCCTGCCTCCACTATCTAACAGATCTGCTAATTTCTAAATCATTCAAAACTTTAACAGGGCCAATATATTGAAATAACACCATGAGAGCCTCAGAACTTGTGCCTCCATTTATAAGCTATCTTAACTAAGCCATTTCTTTTGGTAATCCAAATAACAAAAAAACCATTCCATTTCTTGCCTATAAAACATATATTTTCATCCAACAACTTCTAGTGGCACGCGGAGGTAGATTCATTGACTTTTACCATTCACACCAGTCTTGGTATGCAGAGGCAGATTCATTGAAATCAGATATTTCTTTCAGCAAAATATAGCAGTGTGATGAATATGTTGGCAACGACTAAATGACCCCTGGTCCACTGCAACGAGGAGAACATGATTCAATAGCTATTCGAAGGCTCTGCATGTACAAATCTAGTACACTATTTTCTTCTGCCCACGCTGCGTTTATGGTTGTGATTATCACAGTCTTGTTAGGCATTGAATTTTTTTCTAGATCACTCCCTAAATCAAAGGTAGTTACAGATGAATTCAACTCTGAAATCTGCAAGAGATTGGCTCTTAATTGAACCGTAATAGCCATGGAAATTTATTTATAAAAAGTATGCCATCAACTACACAATTGATATCTACAGAAATGGAAGGCTAGAAAACAAGAATTATAATTTATAAGATCCAATTTACATCATTGGTCAACATGTAGAAACCCCTCGTGTCATCGCTCTGTCCAAGTGGGGAATAATAATATGACAGTGGAATCACTATTGTGAATATGCCGAGACATAATACTATGACATTCTTATAGATTGTTGATGGCTAAATGACTTGCAATTAGCTTTCAAGCTGCTGGTTCACCATAAGTTGGATTTACAAAATATTAGTTGGATCCGAAGAACAAATAAAGCTAGGATAAAAGGTCCAAATTTATGAAACTATTAGTTTCTTCCTTCCCCACCTTTCCATTGTTATTATTATTATTATTATACTAATAATAATATTATCAGTATTACCAGGTAGCTCCCTGGATGCCGTTAAACAATTAATATTTATTTTATTAGAACGAATCAAGGTACGAATAGAAAGCTCAAATTTATGAAATTATTAGTTTCTTCCTTCCCCTCTTTTTCACTCTTAGCATTATGACACTTCCTTTCACGTCCTACAGTGGATTGAACATGCAAGAAAATTTGAGTTGAACCTTATACCTCTGTCTCTTCTATTATTTTTTGTATAGAAGAAGGTATATACATCTTCAGTTCATATTTCTAGCCATTATCAACACCTAATACATGCTTTTGTAAACAGGGAATTAAATTTTTATCATGTTTGAACTCAACTATTTGCCTTCCAAGGCTGGTTAAAATGGTTGTTGGGCTCAGGGCCTCCACTGCAAATATTTTTATTGACAATGGCCCTTACAGAGAGTTTATTTTCAAGCATTTTCAAGTGGCTTATGTGGATGAAGAAAGTGCGGCAGTAGTTCTAGTAAGTTGATCAGTCTATAAAAGAAATTCCCATCTGAAGCCCTAAGTAGGCTATGAGTGAGACTTTTTGCCTCTACAGAAGAGTTCATTAGATAATGCGTTCTACAAACCCCTCTCACATACTCAACTACATGACTTCCCTATTCAAGAAGCCAACTATTCCAATAAGCATGTGAATGAAAATCACCTATACAATTTACCAATTACAACAACCAACCAACAAAAAAAAATGTACTCAGCAGACTAAGGCAACAAATTGGTCAAGTAATAATCCTCAAAAGGGCCAATATACTGGGACTCTCCATTCAACTAGGTATTACCACCTATATTTTATCCTGATTTAAGTATATTTCCAGTAACAATTCACCAAACCGTAGTCAGCCTATGTGATGAAACAATATCACCAAAATTTCAAACTAAGCATGTTACCGATGAAACTGTTGGCTAAACCTATAAAAAATCTTAATCATCCACTTCTACCTACCTTCTTAGTATTAGGCCTTTACCAATAGGTGTATGATTAAGTTTTTTCTCATCTTTTATCAGCTACCAGGTTTGAAAGAAAAGAAGTGCAAATTTCCTGCCTCCACTATCTAACAGATCTGCTAATTTCTGAATCATTCAAAACTTGTATAGGGCCAATATTTTGAAATAACACCAGGAGAGCCTCAGAACTTGTGCCTCCATTTATAAGCTATCTTAACTAAGACATTTCTTTTGGTAATCCAAAAAAAAAAAAAACCATTCCATTTCTTGCCTTTAAAACAAATATTCTCATCCAACAACTTCTAGTGGTATGGAGAGGAAGATTCATTGAATTTTACCATTCATGCCAGTCTTGGTATGCAAAGGAAGATTCATTGAAATCAGATATTTCTTTCAGCAAAATATAGCAGTGTGACGAATATGTTGGCAATGATTAAATGACCCCTAGTCCATTGCAACGAGGAGAACATGATGCAATAACTATTCGAAGGCTCTGCATGTACAAATGTAGTACACTGTTTTCTTCTGCCCAAGCTGCATTTATTGTTGTGATTATCACAATATTGTTAGGCATTGAAGTTTTTTCTAGATCACTCCCTAAATCAAAGGCAATTACAAATGAATTCAACTCTGAACTCTACAAGAGATTGGCTCTTAATTGAACTGTAATAGCCATGGAAATTTATTTATAAAAATATGCCATGAACTACACAATTGATATCTACAGAAATAGAAGGCTAGAAAACAAGAATTATAATTTATAAGATCCAATTTACATGGTTGGTCAACATGCAGAAACCCCTTGTGTCATCGCTCTGTCCAAGTGGGGAATAATAATATGACAGTGGAATCACTATTGTGAATATGTGGAGACATAATACTATGGCATTCTTATAGATCGTTGATGGCTGAATGACTTGCAATTGGCTTTCAAGCTGTTGGTTCACCATAAGTTGGATCTACAAAATATTAGTTGGATCTGACGAACAAATAAAGCTAGGATAAAAGGTCCAAATTTATGAAATTATTAGTTTCTTCCTTCCCCACCTTTCCATTGTTATTATTATGATTATAATACTAATAATAATATTATTAGTATTACCAGGTACTCCCTGGATGCCATCAAACAATTAATATTTATTTTATTAGAACGAATCAAGGTACAGATAGAAAGCTAAAATTTCTGAAATTATTAGTTTCTTCCTTCCCCTCTTTTTCACTCTTAGCATTATGACACTTCCTTTCACGTCCTACAGTGGATTGAACTTGCAAGAAAATTTGAGGTGAACCTTATACCTCTGCCTCTTCTGTTCTTTTTTGCACAAAAGGAGGTATATACATCTTCAGTTCATATTTCTAGCCATTATCAACACCTAATACATGCTTTTGTAAACAGGGAATTAAATTTTCATCATGTTTGAACTCAACTATTTTCCTTCCAAGGCTGGCTAAAATGGTTGTTGGGCTGAGGGCCTCCACTGCAAATATTTTTATTGACAATGGCCCTTAAAGAGAGTTTATTTTCAAGCATTTTCAAGTGGCTTTTGTGGATGAAGAAAGTGCAGCAGTAGTTCTAGTAAGTTGATCAGTCTATAAAAGAAATTCCCATCTGAAGCCCTGAGTAGGCTATGCGTGAGACTTTTTGCCTCTACAAAAGAGTTCATTAGATAATGCGTTATACAAACCCCTCCCACATACTCAACTGCATGACTACCCTATTCAAGAAGCCAGCTATTCCAATAATCATGTGAACAAAAATCACCTATACAATTTACCAATTACAACAACAACCAACCAACAAAAAAAAAATGTACTCAGCAGACTAAGGCAACAAATTGGTCAAGTAATAATCCTCAAAAGGGCCAATATACTAGGACTCTCCATTCAACTAGGTATTACCACCTATATTTTATCCTGATTTAAGTATATTTCCAGTAACAATTCACTAAACCGTAGTCAGCCTATGTGATGAAACAATATCACCAAAAGTTCAAACTAAGCATGTTACCAATAAAACTGTTGGCTAAACCTATAAACAATCTTAATCATCCACTTCTACCTGCCTTCTTAGTATTAGGCGTTTACCAACATGTGTGTGATTAAGTTGTTTCTCATCTTTTATCAGCTACCAGGTTTGACATAAAAGAAGTGCAAATTTCCTGCCTCCACTATCTAACAGATCTGTTAATTTCTGAATCATTCAAAACTTGAATAGGGCCAATATATTGAAATAACACCATGAGAGCCTCAGAACTTGTGCCTCCATTTATAAGCTATCTTAACTAAGCCATTTATTTTGGTAATCCAAATAACAAAAAAACCATTCCATTTCTTGCCTTTAAAACAGATATTTTCATCCAACAACTTCTAGTGGCACGCAGAGGCAGATTCATTGACTTTTACCATTCACGTCAGTCTTGGTATGCAGAGGCAGATTCATTGAAATCAAATATTTATTTCAGCAAAATATAGCAGTGTGATGAATATGTTGGCAATGATTAAATGACCCCTGGTCCACTACAACGAGGAGAACATGATTCAATAACTATTCGAAGGCTCTGCATATACAAATCTAGTACACTGTTTTCTTCTACCCAAGCTGCGTTTATGGTTGTGATTATCATAGTCTTGTTAGGAATTGAAGGTTTTTCTAGATCACTCCCTAAATCAAAGGCAGTTACAGATGACTTCAACTCTGAACTCTACAAGAGATTGGCTCTTAATTGAACCGTAATAGCCATGGAAATTTATTTATAAAAAGTATGCCATCAACTACACAATTGATATCTACAGAAATAGAAGGCTAGAAAAAAAAGAATTATAATTTATAAGATCCAATTTACATGGTTGGTCAACATGTAGAAACCCCTTGTGTCATTGCTCTGTCCAAGTGGGGAATAATAACATGACAGTGGAATCATTATTGTGAATATGCACAGACATACTACTATAACATGCTTATAGATCGTTGTTAGTTGAATGACTTTCAATTGGCTTTCAAGTTGCTGGTTCACCATAAGTTGGATCTACAAAATATTAGTTGGATCTGAAGAACAAATAAAGCTAGGATAAAAGGTCCAAATTTATGAAATTATTAGTTTCTTCCTTCCCCACCTTTCTATTGTTATTATTATTATTATAATACCAATAATAATAATATTATTATTACCAGATAGCCTGCAACACAACCTAAAAGTGAATACCCCGACTTTAGACAGATATTTGCTAGTACACATCAAATATCTCAATTTAAAATCAAAACACCAAACATAGTCCATCTCAATCTCTCTTAGAATTCCAAATAAAATTCTGACAATAGTTATAAACCAATAAAACTACTTGATCAAACCAAACCGAAAAACCCAATTATCTTATGATATTTTTTGTGCAAAAATGAAGATAAAGCATATGAACATCATCCACTTCTACCTGCCTTCTTAGTATTAGGCCTTTACCAACAGATGTGTGATTAAGTTGTTTCTCATCTTTTATCAACTACCACCTTGAAACTATTAGCAGTTTGACGAAGTGTATTCAAAACATTAGAATGAAGATGCTTGGACAATACAAATTGTGTTTATTTCCATACAAATCAACTCTATGAAATTGACATAAGCAGTCAAAAATGCTTTGCTAAACATAATGCAGTCTTCACCAATTAAAAAGCAATGTAGTTATAGACCCCAAAATTGGCTCCCCTGAAATAGAGATTTCCACTAAAGATCATTATGAACAGCTGCAGGCCAAGAAAAAAACCATCTACAACACTAATATGATTTCACTTACTGACAATCCAAGCCTGATTTTTGTCCCCCAACAATCCTTCCAAAATTCCCAAAAAGGAAACACACACACACAGTAAATCCGTCAAAATTAAGATTAAATTGATCTATTAATTTTTCATTTACATACACCGAAATCGTATGAACGTTGTTCTTTTTGGGGACACATGCGGAGGAAGGGCATGAACCAGAAGACCAGAAAACAACATTTGAATCACCATTTGGAACATAATTGATAAAGTGATTAATTGGAATTGAATGAAGAGAAAATATTACATAGTGGTCAAAGCTGAGCCCAACTATTATCCGCCCTCGCGTGTCTCGCACTGTGCTTTGCTTCTCTCCTCTGCTCTTGCTGGTGCGAATTTTTTTAGTGCAGAGGAAGGACTAAAGCCGAAGGTGCCTTTCAATTCACAAGTGTTTGTTATTCTTTTGAGATCTCGAGGGCATGGAGGGACAAATACGCTCTAAAGCTTCGCGCGATGCCACTGTCATCAGGTCCAGGGATCAATTCTTGCTGATCAAGTCATGAGACAAGTAAAATAGTCAAAACAAAATAGCAAGCATTGTATGTGTCAGCCACACATTTATCATGCTAAAGTAACCCCTGGTTAGCACATTATACAAGTCATGGATCACAACACAATACCAAATGACACCCATGTCATGACATGCATAAAAAAGAGGTGAATGAAGTTTTCCAGTGATTGTTTATAACACAAACCTAACATAAAATAGTTCCAGATTTTGAGATCCAAAGATACACAAATTCAACATCAAACTAAGCCTCACCAAACAAATATTTCAAATGCAATCCAACATACCATTACATTTCCTTGAAGAGCTATTTAATCCTCATCCACATCTGAAACCATTAACAAATCACAACCAGTGCAACATAAATGTCTGCCAAATCATAGAAATACATGTAAACAAAGAAAACTACTATGCTAGGCATACTAAGCAACCTGGAGTGCTTTGATTTTTGTTCACCTTAAAACTGTTAACAATTTGACGAAGTGTATTCAAAACATTAGAATGAATATGTTTGGACAATACAAATTGTGTCTATTTCCATACAGACCAAACTCTATGAAATTGACACAAGCAGTCACAAATGCTTTGCTAAACAGAATGCAGTCTTCACCAATTAAAAACCAATGTAGCTATAGACCCCAAAATTGGCTCCCCTGAAATACAGATTTCCACTAAAGATCATTATGAAGGGTTGTAGGCCCAGAAAAAGAACCATCTACATCACTAATATTATTTCACTTACTGACAATCCAAGCCTGATTTAACAATCTTAAGCATTGATCGTTCATCTGTTAGGTTTAGTACTGAACCGCGTGGTCGGGAGCTGAAAATGGACACAGATATATTCACGATAGGTTTTTTTCATTTAAACGCATAAAATTTCTGAATTCTTATTTTAGGCCTAACTTTCTCCATCTCTAAACATTCAATGGTTGGAGTCTTGTTTCCATATATAAAAATTTCCTTTGATCATTGCTAGCGGTCTGAGTGGCATTTGTTTCTGTCATATGTATTTTTGCGCGCTGACAGGGTCGATGTGGTGTTCTGCTTGTGAGGAAACAATATGAGGCTTCGATGTGTTCCGTGGCAAAGGAATATTGCCGTTGCTATTTAGCAGACTCTCTGGTCCTTTAAATTATGAAATATATATAGTGTAGGTTTTTAAGCTTGTTCGTGTATTGATTCTTCGCTGTGCAACTCTTACAGTCTTTATTTTATCTCCGTGCATTAGAGTGCCCTTGCTAACTGCCATTGCCATGAGCGAGATCTTAGGGTGAATGGCGAGGATGAAAATTCATGAATCGTTTCAGTTTTGGATCAACGATCAAACTTTGTTGAATCGTCTAACACCACAAATCCACAGTGAACAATAGGACATGACGACCGCTGGGGCAATTCATTTCAAAGGGAAACGCCTTACGGCATAGTTAATAATTATTAATATTTAATATTTTAATTGGAAATAAAATTAGAATAATTATTATAATTGATAATATTAATTATTAACTAACAATAAAATATTGAGAAATTATCTCACAAATATAGAAATGTTATCCAAAGTCACCACACAAATATTGAAATGGGAAAATGGTAAGTACTCTTTAACACACATGGAATTATATCTTAAGAATATTGAAATAAGACTTTTAATTTATTCACTAATAAAATTATACATACACATGCATGAGCATATCTAAGTAATAGATGAAATGACCATTGGCATTTTTTCGCTAATTTTAACTAAAATATGGGTGAGAGTTTTAAAAACTTGGTTTAAGTTGTTTAATTTGTACAATTAGAGTGCCCAGGGGTTTTTAGGCGATGAATCCATTTTTTTTCAGTAAGTGCATTGAATCCATTTATGCATTAAGAATGTATTTTAAACAACAACAAAAAATCACATTCTTGCTTGAAATTGTATATATATTGTATAGTTGAATTTTAACTAAAATATGGGCAAGAGTTTTAAAAACTTGAGTTTAAGTTGTTTAATTTGTAAACTGAAACCATTTATTAATTTAAGAATGTATTTTAAACAACAAAAAATCTCATGATTGGGTGAAATTGGATAGTTGAATTTCAGTGAAAAAGACCATTTCATCTATAAATTAAGCTAAACCATATATAGATTACATATGTTAAAAATTTAATAATAATAATAAAAATAAATCAATGACTATAATTATATTTGACAAAAATTAATTCCAATTTTCAATATCATAAATTTATATAATTTTATAACTATCATATTTGATTTTCCAATAACAACATTATATGATGTATATTCATTTCAAAATAAAATATTTACGAAAGCCCTTTTCTTAATTCTTTCTAGTTAATGTTTTATAATTAATTCAGAATATCCCCGATCGAGGTGTGAGTCGGCTGCATTGGGATTGTAGAGATGATTGTTATGTTGGAAGGTAAGATTGGAGGGTGGGTGTACTCTATGCCTTCCACATTTGATCTGGCCAGAGAGGTGGTATCACACATGTATCACATTTATGGTGAAGAGGAAGGTAGCAAGACCGCTTGCATACTAGGGTTTAATGATGGCATTCCCTCAACGTTATTCCACAGATTTTAGGATCTGTGAGAGGTTAAGGTTTCAGGTGGGTTGGGAGATTGTTCTATGAACGAGACGAAATTTCAAGCAGTCCGCCACCCATGTGTAGAAGGCTTCCTCCCCTCGTCGGTCTTCTTCTGTGAATATGTATTTTTCACAGGTTTCTCTATTTCATCCTTCCTTGTTTGCTCAATTTCTCTATGTTTTCACTAACGAAGTGTTTATATAATGATGTTTGGAGCTAGTTGGAAGCTATCCCATGAATGTTGGAAGGAAACAATGGGTTTATCTAAAGGTTTATCTAAATATTTCTTTGTTGTTTCTATTTATTTCGGCATCTTCCTTTCATGCACGAGGCTATATTTGGGTGCTTTTGTTTGGCATTTAATTGATCTCTCATGTTGGGTTGCCTGTCTTTACTACCTTGACCGTCTATTGGTTCTAATGATTAATAAGTTTTGGGTTATCTCATGTATGGTTCTCCCCTGTCTATATTATTACCATATTCTCAATTGACCTGGGGACACTTCAGGTGGTAGTCTCAATCCTCCTAAGCTAGACCCATCACATTTTCCAAGATAATTGTTGGGTAGACAACCATAGTGCTCACCATAATCTGTATGTATGCCATGGTATCCTTACAGGTCTATATGTTTCGAGAGGGCCTCGGGATCTTAAGTCACTCACTCATCGAGAGGTCGAGGTTATAACGCCTTGTCCTAAGGTTAACCATTCTCGTGGTCCAAAGTTTATCAATCATATGGCTCACCCCTCCTTTGTCAAAAGATCTCTGACTAGTGGGGGTCGTGGACGTGGCAGGAAGTATGGGTCAAGTCCTGGTGATAACCATCCCCAACCTTGCCCAACGAGAATTTGAGGCCACAAAACCACTTCTCGTCTCATCCATGAAGCATCCCACACATTCCAAAGTGGTACTCCATCACAGGTACGCTAGTTAATTTGGAGTTGGGAAGCTGAGTTGAACCAACAAGAAGCCAATACAGATGTGGATTTGGGTGATTGGCAAGATTTGGTTACCGACCCAGACCATTCCAGAGGCAACTCCTCCCAATATAAACAAACAGTCTATCTCTATAGGTTAATGAAGAATATTGTAGCCAAAGCTTTGGCTAATCCTCTAGCTGACTCTTCCAAGACATATTATGGACTTGTTGATACGACAAGGAATTTCAATTGATTCAGTTTCAACTCCAACAACAAAATGGGCGGCTCAGTCGCATTGAGTGACATATTCTGTGCATCCCACAAACAAAACTTCTTGGATCAAGCACAAAGGATCCAACCCCAATAGATTCCTCTGATGATTAGTAGCATGGTTGGTTTAATTTGGATTTTCTTTTTGTTATATGAAGTATATGCAAATTATAGTTTCTGGTTTTAGTTATTAAGTATATAGAAGGCTACATGATATTCAAACATACATAGCTATACTTGACAGTCGTAAAATTTTATGTTTTTGGATGGTATATAATGAAGTTAGGTGGCCAACAGATCTGGTTTCCCTTTGGGCAGGTTGAGACCACCAAACCTCTTGAATTCTGGTTATAATATGTCCTTTTTGAAACAAATGAATGAAAAAGTTGTCAAGCTTACAATATATATATAGGAAAGAAATCAATCTCTTTCACTGCTCAAAGGCTTACTCAAAGCTAGAGGGCTAGAGTAAGATAGGTTGCTCGTACCACGCCAACCCACTAGTATACTTACTTAAATGTACACAATACACTAAGTCAATAAAACCATATTCATAGGCATGAAACCATTACAATAATAATAATTATAAGAAATTAGATTTCTAATGATTTAATTTCCTCCAACCCCTCTTATTCATTAAGGACCTTTATATATATATAAAATAGATTTATAATTAAGGAGTGAAAATGGTCAATTATCCAACTCCTTTAATTTAGTATGAGGTTTTTCAACCAATTTAAATGTTATTTATCTTAAAAAAAGGACTTTTTAATTCAATAATCATTGATAAATGGTTTAATCAATCAGTTGGTTTCAACAATATTTAATGATCCTATTATTAAGTTATGGTTCTTGACTATTTAATGAATATAACAAAATAACCCTTTAAACTAATTAACTAGCCATTTGTAAAAAAGAAAGAAAAATAAATAAAGTAGTAATAATAATAATAATAATAGAATTTAATTAACTTACTAATTTTTCCTTTCTTAACCCTTGGTCATGTTACTCATTACTTAGCACCAAGTGGTCCAATCTAGTTGCCTAGTGAATTTAACCATTTTTCCCGAGTCAAATATAGCCATTGGATGAACTTCTCTCCATATTTAACATGCAGCATTGATGTGGTTCTTCAACTCGTCCGAGGATGAACCACACTCAATGGTTTGAAAAGCGTCAGCAATATGAATTTGGATGTGATTTTCGCTGAAGACTCTTCTCATAAA
>APFE030869032.1:247504-262510 GCA_000404065.3 Pinus taeda | reverse complement strand
CTTGTAAAACAACAGAATGGAAACCAATGGCTACTAAAGGAGGTAAGGCATGTTCCAGATCTAAAGAAAAATCTGATTTCAACAGGGCAGTTAGGCGGTGAAGGTTGTGTGACAACTTTCACAGATAAAGCTTGGAGGTCACCAAAGGAGCCCTGGTAATAGCAAAAGGCGAAAAGGTTGGTACATTGTATTTATGCAATGGTATTTCTAACTCTGTTAATGCTTTAACTTCCAAAGGAGCAGATGCAGCATTATGGCATCATAGCTTGGACACATGAGTGAAAAAGGGATGAAGATTCTTCACTCAAGGAATTTGTTACTGGGTTTGAAGAATGTTGATTTGGACTTCTGTGAGAATTGCATTTATGGAAAACAGAAGAGAGTCAGATTTCTCAGAGTTGGGAAAGAAAATAAGAATGAAAAATTAGAGCTTGTGCATACAGATGTATGGGGGCCTGCTCAGGTATCATCTCTCGGTGGCTCTCGTTATTATGTTACTTTTATTGATGATGTAACTAGAAAAACTTGGATTTATTGTATTAAGAATAAATCTGATGTATTTGATACTTTTAAGAAATGGAAAGCTTTGGTTGAGATTGAGACAGGAAAGGAATTGAAGTTTCTTAGATCAGACAATGGAGGTGAATATTGCAGCAGAGAGTTTGATAGGTACTATTCAGAGCATGGAATCCACAGAGAGAAGACAGTTCCAAGAACACCACAAGAAAATGGTGTATTAGAAAGGATGAATAGGACAATCATGGAGTGTGCAAGGTGCATGAGATTGCATGCAGGATTGCCTTTACAGTTTTGGGAAGATGATGTAGGTACTGTTGTTTATCTAATAAACAGAGGGCCTTCAAGTTCCTTGGATGGTGGTGTTCCAGAGGAAGCATGGATAGGTAAAAAGGTAAACTACTCTATTTTAAAGCCTTTTGGTTGTGAGGCCTTTGTCCATATTGATAAAGAAAATAGAACAAAGCTTTAAGCAAAGTCAAAGAAATGTACCTTTATTGGATATGGTGTTAATGATTTTGGTTATCGCTTATATGATTATGAAAATCACAAAATCATTAGGAGCAGAGATGTAATATTCAATGAAAGGTCTTGTATAAGAACCAGTTGCAGGAAAAGAAACAAGAAAAGGAAAACAAGGAATATGCAGTTCTTGATGAAATCACTGAAAAAGTAAAGGTGTGCCTGAAAATAATAATAATCAACAACCACAACAACAGCAACCACCGCAACAGCAGCAGGCACCCCAAACACCTGAAAGCGGTGTTAGAAGATCTACCAGGATAAGTAGAGCCCCTGAACGATACTCTCCTTCATTATATTATTTATTGTTGACTGATTCCGGTGAACCCGAATGTTATGAAGAAGCAATGCAGGTTGAAAGCAGGAAGAAGTGGGAGGTAGCCATGGAAGAAGAGATGGACTCCTTAATTCATAACCAAACTTGGGATTTAGTCAGGTTTCCTGTAGGAAAAACTACATTGAAGAATAAATGGGTTTACAGGTTGAAGGAAGAAGATGGAGGAAAACAGAGGTACAAAGCTAGACTTGTGGTGAAAGGATTTGCACAGAAAAAGGGTATAGACTTTGATGAGACATTTTCTCCTGTTGTTAAAATGACTTCAATCAGAACTATTTTAAGTCTGTAGCAGCTGAAGATTTGCATCTTGAGCAGTTAGATGTAAAGACAACCTTTCTCCATGGGGATTTGGAGGAAGAGATATATATGCAGCAGCCACAAGGATATGAAGTGAAAAGGAAGGAGAAACTTGTGTGCAGGTTGAAGAAGAGCTTGTATGGCTTAAAACAGGCTCCAAGGCAGTGGTATCTAAAATTTGACAAGTTTATGTCTGAACAAGGTTATACTAGATTTCACTCTGATCATTGTGTTTATCTGAAAAAGCAAAATGATGGCAGCTATATTATATTGTTATTGTATGTAGATGACATGCTTGTTGCAGGATCTAACATACAGGAAATAAATGTGCTCAAAAGAAAATTGGCAAATTCATTTGCAATGAAGGATTTGGGAGTTGCAAAAAAAATCCTTGGTATGAGAATAACTAGAGATAGGAAAAATCATAAATTAACATTGTCTCAGAATGAGTACATACAAAAGGTGTTGAAAAGATTTAACATGCACAATGCAAAAACAGTTAGTACACCTTTTGCTAGCCATTTCAAACTTAGTAAGGAAATGTGCCCAAAGACCCAAGAAGACGTGGATTATATGTCTAAAGTTCCATATGCATCAGCAGTTGGAAGCTTAATGTATGCAATGGTCTGCACAAGGCCTGATATTGCACATGCAGTGGGAGTTGTAAGCAGGTACATGAACAATCCAGGAAGGGAACACTGGATGGTAGTGAAATGGATTCTCAGATATTTGAAAGGTACCACAAATCAAGCATTATGCTTTGGTGGTTCAAACATTTCTCTACAGGGATATGTTGATGCAGACATGGCAGGTGACAGAGATAACAAGAGGAGCACTACAGGATATGTATTTACTGTTTGTGGAACAACTGTCAATTGGGTTTCAAAAATCCAAAGTGTTGTTGCACTTTCAACAACAGAAGCAGAGTATGTTGCTACTACAGAGGCCAGTAAAGAAATGATTTGGTTACAAAGGTTTATGGGTGAATTGGGTAAGGAGCATGATATGGGCACGTTATACAGTGATAGTCAAAGTGCCATTCATCTTGCAAAGAACTCAAAATTTTATTCTAGGACGAAACATATACAGCTCAAGTACCATTTCATACGATCAGTGTTGGAAGATGGAGAGTTGAAGCTGGAAAAGATAAACACTAGCTAGAACCCTGCAGATATGCTAACAAAAGTTGTAACCAGGGAGAAACTGAGAATATGCTCAGTTTCAGTTGGTCTTCAAGGATCACGATGAAGATGAGAAACAGCCAGGTCCAAAGAGGAGTCATTTTCCAACAAATGGAGCAGCGGTGGAGTTGCTACAATAAGTCTCCAAGTGGGAGATTGTTGGGTGTGAAGCCTAATTATCTTCTATATTCAAAAGTAGCGCCACATTGGACCCCCGTTCAAAATGGGGGCGGCAACGCCGCTCGTAAAATATTCACTGCAGGGGGGGTCTAGAGGGGGCGGCTGCGACCTTTGGGAGCCCCCCCGGGCGAGGGGTTTCGGGGGTAGTGCCCCCGAAGCTAAAAACAGCTATAAAATTGCCTTGTAAAAGTATAGTAATTTCTAGTCAATCTAGGCCGTTCATTAGGCGGATGATCTGACAGTAGAACTTATGTTTAGTTTAGGGTTTTTTCCCTAGAAGGCAACCCCTCTCTTGTATGAGGGCATTGTATTTGAGGTTTTGAGGTAGATGTTGTATTCCTGTTGTGAGCGAGAAACAGAGAGGTGAGACTGTGAGGGAAGACGGAGGAATTTACAACGGATTTGCTGTAGGTTGTGTCTCTTCTATTTGCTGGATAATAGAAAGGAAGGACTGGTTGTTCGAGGTGGACGTAGCCCAAACTGGGTGAACCACGTATATCTATGTCTCTCTTGTTTTGTGCGTTTTATGTGTTTATATTTCTGCAATATTTTATGTGTTCCATTGCTCCGTAATATATATAATATTCTAACACCATAGCGATTGTTGTATCTGCAGCGACGAGATACAAGTTAAAGTCTTTTTGATAGTCAGTGGCGTACATTAATGATTTTTTTATTATGGAATATTTTAAAGCATCAAAGGAAGCTTGTGCACCCTAATCCCAGTGGAAGGGTACTCCTTTTTTCAAAATACATATATATCCTTTAGCAAGCTCAACATAATGTGGAATGATCCTCCTCAGAAAGTTAGCTTTCCCTTGGAGTCTCTGAATCTGAAGCAAATTTGAAGGTGGAGGCATGTCAAGGATTGTGTGAACCATAAATGGGTCAAGTCAAATTTTGTCCTTAGAAACTACACAACCAAGTAATTGACCAAAACCAACACAAAACACACACTTGTGCAGATTGAGTCATACCTTGTAGTGTCAGCAACGTAGAAATATGGCTCTCAAATGTTGCGGATGATTAGTTCATTTTCACAAATGAGCCGGTAGATCATCGAGATATGGTTGAATGATGTGTTCGATGTCATGGAAGGCATAATTAATTGACCTCTGAAAAGTTTCCCCTGCGTTCTTTAAACTGAAAGGTAATTTACGATATGTGAATGTGCCCCACAAACATATAAATGTAGTTTTTGACTGGTCCCGTCGGCATAGATTAATTTGATTATATCCAAAAAATCCATCCATAAGTGAAAATATTTTGCATCCAGTACATTCATCAATAATCTGGTCGATAAAGGGTGTAGGATAGTTGTCTTTTGGACACACTTGATTTACATCCCTATAACCAATGTACACTCTAATTGTTCTTTATTTTTCATTACAGGAACAATGTTCGATACCCAATCAGTGAGAGGAACAGGGTAAATGAAGCGGGCACACAAAATGTTTTCAACTTCTGCTTTAATGGCAGCAACTTTCCTCGAATGGAAAGGTCGAAGCCATTGTTATATTGGTTTGACATCTCGATACATCTTGATTTCATGTTCAACAATTCTTGATTCGATGCCTAGAATTTCTTCATATGACCATGCAAAGACATCTCTAAATTTGTGAACAAGAGTGGAGTAAATTTCTAGTTCTGATGGAGAACAATATTTGCCAACGTGAATATTCTCTACAACATTAGGTTTGGTCGAGATATTAATGGCGATAGTTTCTTCAATGCTGGACAAATTTTTCTCAGAATCTACTGTATTTATAGTATTTAATAAAAAATCAAAAATTGAAGGATGATTGAGGTTGTTTGAATAATCTTCATTGTCATCTTGAAGGTTGGAATGATGGTGGTAATCTTCCCACGACGTCTGTCCTATTCATTAATTGGATGATTCCTTCATCTGTAGAATGTTCATGAGACCAAGGATCAGAAGAGGTACCATATTCTAAAGACCTATCTACCCAAATACTTGTCGAGTGTTGATTCGGGTTTGCTGCCCCAACCCAGAAAATTGATTGCTACAAAGATTCGATGCATCTTGGTGGCAATACCCCACGATGATCCTCACAATAAAAATGGTTGGAACTCTTCTTAAACTCAGATGATGTAGAAGAGATCATTTCACAGGTTTCCACCATGGCCACTTCCGTGAAACCAGATGGAGGTAGGAGGGAAAATGTTCCCATTAAAGAAGGATCTTTTACGAGACCTACTCAGACATTTTGAAGCGATTGTGAACTTCCATGGATCAATGGAATGCTTCTAGTAGCTTGTGAACTGTTAGGAAAAAAATATAGTTGATCAACAATTGTGATTCCACCTTGGAAGGGAAATACAATCTTTCTAAAATATGTAGACACAACAGCATCCATAGCATAAATTCAGGGCCTTTCCAGTAAGATATTGTAATTAAGGTTTCCATCAATGACCTCGACTTCAATCTCTAATGTCTTGCTCCCCAATTCAACTTGCAAGTTACTTAAAATTCCATATGGAGTGTATGTTCTTCCATAAAATGCTTTTAATGTTGTTGATGATCATGACAACGGTGGTGAACCAAGAGTTTTCCAGCAACTCATTGACATAATACAGTTAGATGACCCCTCATCAATGATGGTTCAATGAACATTTTTATTGAGGGCTTTTACCTGTATAAGGAAAGAAAGTTGGGCTGGTAACTGAGGTGTATAACCTTTATGATTAAAGGCCACAATATTTGAATCTCTTGGATCAATCCCACCTATTTCTAATAACAAAGCCTACTTTTGGGAGGGACAGTTCTGTAATACCTCAAGTGTCGACATAGCGGATGGTGATTGAGCCAGATGCTCCACAATATTATAATTCTGAGCATCTCAAGCACGAGGATTAAATGTTGATTTATGTACGACTCCCTTTGGTGGCTTTATAGTTAATTCAGGAATAATGGGTGGAACAACTTCTAGCGAAGTCATTGTTGAACCACTAGGTTGATCTATTGCCTGATTTTTTGATGATGATGGATTCCCATAATATTTATTCCTTGTTGATATCAAAGCATCATTTTTCTTGTTTGAGATGGATAGCATAAGCACTTGGGATGTGAAAGCATGATCGATAGCAACAAGACTAATTGCTAGGTTTGGAAATGGACCAGTCAAGATCGCTGATGTATTCAAAGCCTTCAAAAGTTTCAAAATCTCATATCAATGTGGACAATCTCTCATATAATGCTCCTTGTTACATATCAAACATGGAAAACGAGGAGGTTTCTTTGGCCTAGTAGGGTTCTCAGATGATTTTTCAGGAGTAGAATTCTCCTGTTTCTTCTTCTTATTTTTCCCTTTCTTCTTGCCCCCTAGTTGCTTTGGATTTTTGCCTTTGTCAAATGACATGACATTAATCTCTGATGCAAGAGGTTCTTCATTTTTATTTTTACTAGAAATGGCAAGAGCTTTACTAGATGTATCTCTTGCGGTTTGCGCGCTTGAGGCATCAATCACACTGTCACCGGCATGAGAGTCCTTATTCTATTTAGGAGGAGGTGGAATAGAAAATTCTGGTCTAGGAGCATTAGGAATTTTGTCATAGAGTGTGTCAGACTGAGTATAGATCAAGTTTAAATATTAGGCATGAGAAATGACTTGCTCTTCAGTGACAACTGCTCCTTGTGCCACATCCTCAGTGATAGATGGCAGTAAGGACTTAATAAACCACTCAACTAAAAGTTGATCAAGAACATACATCTTTACCATTCGACAATGACGCCGCCACTCACGAATATGATCAGACATGCGAGTGGTCGTGGTCGATTTAAAATTGCTAAGGAGTTCTATTCCCGTTTCCTACCTAATGGGTAACTGAGAGTGGGTTAGAAAAGTAGTGGAAAGGATGCTAAAGTTATCGAAAAAAGCTCTAGGCAATTCAAGGTACCATCTCACTATTGGACCAGTGAGCGTTCTCTGAAAAAGGTGAAACCTAATCAAATCATCATTCAGGGTGTTAGATGACCACCACAAATAAAAAGTCATTACGTGATTCAATGGATCTTCACCTGGATTTCCATTGAATTTAGGAATATCGGACGGAAGATTATGAGGAATCACTGGCCACCAAGGGGTGTATGCAATTGGATAATTCGTCAGTCGGTTCAAATATGGTAATTATGGAGTTTCTATAGAAGGAAACTACTGATTCAGGTTAGGTGAAGCATACCCAGCATAACATGGAATCACCTTAGCAGTAGGTCTTTGCATACCAGCACAATGTATCTGATGTTGGTATCTTTGACAAGGTTGTTGGATATAACCAGTATAGTGTGGTTGTTGATAACCGTTTTGAAAATGTGGTTGTCCATTACCTACAAAGCCTCGTTGCTCAGGTCCTCAGTAGGCTTGATATTGACCAAATCCTGTTTGAGCTTGTAAATGAAGCCCAAACTAAGGTTTTGTTTGTTGGAATTGTAGTTGTTGGTATTGTACCAGCCATGGTTGTTGGACCATTTGTTTTTGCCCAATACTAGAAGATTGACCAAGATGTGGATTGACAATACCCATTTGTGCCTGAGATGTTCCAGATAAGGAAGCACTAATGTGAGGTTTTGATTGAGTTGTAGAGACAAGTGGTTGTTGTATCGTAACCTGAGAGACTCGAGGTTGAGACAAAATAGATTGTGCTTGTGCTTGTGACACAGTCATAATAGTAGGTGTAGTGGGAATATTCGATATAGGTTGGATCGGTTGTATTGGATAGATGACCCTTGGTTGTTGTGGCAGTATTGGTACCCAACCACTGGATGTAAATTCAGTTTGGCCTGAATTTTGTTGGAAACTCTCATATGGTTTTTCCCCAAGAGGGAACAATGAAAAGGCATACTGCCCTCTATATGGTTGCAGTCTACTGTTTAAAGGATATATTAGTCTTTGAAGACTGGTTTTCCCAAATTTATACTAGCATGTAGGATCAAATTGTTGAGTTTCAACATAAGAAGTACTAGATGGGAATCCAGATGAATAAATAGGAGTAGACCATATTGCCGAAGCAGCCCCTGAGTGGACTCCAGATCGTGATTGATAACTATCCGCAACAGATGTTATACCAACAAACATTGTAGGAATGGTTGCGAGAAGTTCTTTCATAGCTGCATCAGCTGACACATTCCTAGATGTTGATGGTTGCTCATACATGTTTAGTCTATCCAAAAGATTTCCTAGCGATTCGATAGGAACTTGGGATGAAGGAGGATTAAAAGAATCAAACTCAGGAGTAGAAGGATACAAATTAATCCTAGTTCTAAAATGTAACGGGGTACTAGATGGGGGATCTTTTACTATCTCCTCTATAGCAATCAGACCAGGTGGAAGAGGTAGACCATCAAGTCCGTAAAAGGTTTTTGGAGACGAAGAAGGTACTGGAGGGGTGACACCTTCTGAATTCTGAAACTCAACTTCCAGCTGTTCAGGTAAGTGAACTTCAGTCTCAAAGGGAGGTTCTTGAACAACTACTAGTTCAAATGTAGCATCGGTTTGAACTGAGATGGAATCTGGATCAACTCTAGATGGAGTTGTTTCAGGTATAGAAGTGTCTACCATTACACTAGGATCAGTTTTAATATCCTCTTGTAATTGCGAAACTTCTTGTCTAAAGGAAAATGTACCAGAAATGACCGGAGTAACTATAGTCTCTGACGATGTTGAAAAAAAAAATTCAAATAAGCCAAATTAATTGGACTCAGTTAAACAAGACCACTCAGTTTCGATTGGCTTTGCTTCTAGTGTCAAGGATGGTTGACTCGCTAGCCTCCGCGAACGATGGGATTTTGATTGAATTTCTTCCACGATTGTGGATTACTTGATCAACTCAAAATTAAAGGGAAAAACATGTTATTCCAAATTCAATTAATTTTAATGAGTCTTTGACACAACTTTTCTTTTTTAGTTTTTAAGAGTCTAGAAAAAGCTAAAGATGACTCCAATATCCTTCAATTTTTAATGAGCCTAAAGTGACAAGTGCCGAGATGGACCATTTATTTTAAAGAGTCGAAAAGGAATGAAGATGACTACTCTGGAAAATCTAGATAGAGGGATTACCAAACCAATCGCAAAACTGTAAAATACACCTTGGTGATAAATTAAAGAGAAATTACAAAGGACTTATGTATGACAGTCAATCTTCCCGAATGTTGTGTTCAGTGGATTGCGATCAATAAGGTGGCAGACTCGGCTTCCTATGCATAAAGGATATAAGCCTATTGTGGTCTCCGAATATATACATGACAGTACAGGGAGCACAAGTCTGTGCTAGCCCTTGTCGTATCAAGGAGGAGGAATCACCCAACCTTCAATGAAAATGATAATTACTAGCTCTAATGACGTTGGAACATGTCTCTAGCCTAGACCTTTAGATGTGTTGCACCAAGTTCAAAAACATTGTTAGGTTCATTGAAATTTATTTTAAGTTGATATTGTTTAGAGTTTTACTTTCATTGGATCACCGCATGATGATGATTTTGAAATTCCTAAAATGCAATCTACAATGATAAACAATCTTTGTTTATTTTGAGCAATGAAAATCCTAGCTACTAGGAAAAGAAGATTACAATTCTTTCAAACAAAGAGAAAAGAGCACACGCTAGTGCATTTTCCTAAATCATTTTTTTGAACACAAACTAAAAATGATAAATGCAAATGCATGTATTTTTTTTCATTCTCCTTCATGTGAAAAATGCCAAAAAGGAAAACTAAATGCAACAAAGATCTGAAATGTTTCTTTCAAAATGACATTTTCAACAATTTCTTCTTCAAAATAGAAAGGAAGACTGAATGACACTTTTCAATTTTGAACAAAAAAATTCTTTTGACACTTCAAATATAAAAAAATCAAACCAAATACATGACGAAAAGTTCAACCGACTATCCAAGGAAGGAAGAATCCATGACACTTCTCTTTTCGACACAAAACGACAATTACGACACTTTTTGTACCAAAGCGACAGATCGATTTCAGCAACTTTTCGACAAAGGATTGTAAATGTAAATACATAAAAACATTCACTAATACTAATCTCATGAAGGATGATCGATGTTGTGCAAGTAGGATTCAGTAAAGATACAATGTTCATAATGAGCAAAACAACTAAACAAAACTAAAAACAAGGTAAAAAACCCCCAATTTCTAGAATGGAAAAAGGTTCACTCAGTCATCGCACCTAGGCTTCACACAAACAGGGATGCATCACACTTAATACACTCAGGAGGTGTGATGCATACTAGGTTATAGTGACAGATAGTGCAATGGGCCAGGGAGCACAACTGAAATGGGTTTTGGCTCAAATGCGCAACTATTTTCAATGAGTTAAGATTAGCTTCGATGGACAGTAAGGAGAAAATTATGCAAGAATATCTTGAGAGGTTACTGAGCTACCAAAATGGCATCTAGATGTGCTTGTAAGTCAAATGTTTAATTCATAAACTAAACCAGAGATTGACTGAAGCATCATTCATCTATTATGAAATTGCAGAGCAAGAGTAGCTTGAAGGCTACCTGGCTGACTTCAGGCTCTGTCTATTTTTTATAAAACAAACAATAAATGCAAAAAAACATATGTTCCTCCCTAGTGGAGTCGCCAATTTCTTTCTGGGAAAGCTAGTGTCTTGTTGAATTACTAGCCCTCTAGGTTTGGCAGCTACCCTAGAAACAATAGTTTAAAGAAATTCAACAATTTATTCTATGTGTGACAGATAAGAGAAAGATAATGGAACCAACCTGGAACTTACTCTTAATCCCTTGCTTGATCTCTCTCTTGCTTGACAGATCTTGCAACTCCTACCCATACTTAACCCGCTTGGAGAGTACCTGCACAAATAGAGTAACAAAGAATCGTCAAAGCATCGTGATCTATTACGACATAAACATTACAGAATCAGATATATAATGAACAAATGATAACATTCACAATTGCAGAATCATATGGAAGAAAACTTGAAGAAATTTATTAAATAGAAGGGAAAATTACGACCCAGTTGTCTTATCTAGCATCATCCTCCCAGCATCAATCCCTTTTCACGTCATGAAATAGAAAGATCACACCAATAACACAATTCTCTTTCCTCAATTACAAACTGTCATCACTTCCTTGCAATTCACAATATTCCAGCCCCTGGATCTCTCAGATGAGGGATCCATTTATAGATGTGTGCAAGGGTGTGAGTCATCTCTGGGGTTTGATTAGTGTCATTCCACTTGTTACAATTGGCTCCACTTGGAGATTTCTTGGATCTCTTACCCATCCCTGGCTAGGAGAAGTTTCTAGAAGATTCCATGAGCAACCACCTAGGAAACTATCTCAGATATTTTTCCATCCTCTCCCATCACACCCTATAGAAGGCCTAATCATTATGCATCACACATGAGCAGTGTAACAGTCAGTATGCATCGCACTTTGCCAGTGGAGTAGTTAGTATGGTTCAGTTTAGGCCATTTCTGGATGGTTTCTCAAGTGGAACTTTTGGGGAATGATGTAATCAGGTGACTATGTTCTTTTAGGGTATGAAACAACTATTTTAGGGGTTGAAGAGCCCTAGTTTATCAACATATAATTTTTGGGTTGATGTGCCCAAATATGTCTATAACACATTAGCACACAAGAACTAGTTCTGACCGAACGACAGTATCAAGAAGCAATGGTTGGTATTATTTCTACATAACCATTAGAGGATGATGTTGTTGATCAGACTAACCTACAAGGGCTAGAGACAATTCCTAAGTAGATGGAAGAAGATGGTCGGGTAGCAGAGCAACCATAAGAAGAGGGTGTGAAAGACACTAACCCACAAGACCCTATAGTGAATCCAGAGCCATAGAGGGAAGACGAAGAGATCCTGAGACCTGAGAAGGAGATGGTGTGGTTATTCCCCTAGTCAAGGAACAAATGGAAGAAATGATAATAAAACAATAACTGGTTGATAGATTTCTCAATGTCAACCCCCCAAACCCTAGACTAGTTGTAAGACCCATGGAAGAAGTTGTTGTAGAACAATATTTCATTGAGAAATGCACAAAATGGGGAACCCATCTTGAGGAAAGATATCAATCGTAATTCAAAGAAAACATGTAGTTGAAACTGGAAATAATTAAATTGACAAAACAGGTATGATGCTTACAAAGAAGAGTGAGGAAGCATAAGAAAAATGTTGCGAAGCCCCAGCCTGAAACTATTTTAGTGGAAGTAGAGACTGGAGATATTCCAAAAATGAGCCCTTCTTGCATTTATTTGAGTCTCGATAATTCATGATGGATGCAGAGACCCAAAAATGGTAGGTTGTTGTATCTCTCCTCCAATGGGGCTCCATTTCTCTAGAAGCCCAACAGGCAGGAATAAGGGAAATTAGCAATAAAGTTTGAAAATAGCCTCTGACTACATAGAATAAACAGAGAAGGAAAAGTAGAAATAGGAGAGACATCAAAAGAAAATTGAGGGACTGGAAGAACATGTGAAGTTGTCAAGGGCTGATAAGGGAGAAATGTTTACTTTGGTGTAGTAGGTAATGTCTTGCCGACCCCCTACTTATAGCTATTCTCTGTTCCTCCATGAAAAATTCTTATTCTTTTGTTTAGAAAGTCTCTGCCAAGAGCTTAGCTATGAGATAGAAGATTCAACATAGTTTCTACACATCTTGAGATGCCACAATATTCTAGATCAACGCTTGATGTGTGAGTTATACATGCATGATTATTTTCTAGGTGATGATCTGTTATGCTCTTAACCTGCAAATGATACCCAAATACAGAATATGCGAAGAAAAGAGACCCAGAACACAAAATATGCGAAGAAAAGATACCCAGAACATAGAATAGCAATGATTTTACTATTCAGAGAGTAATGTTCACTTGCCTCTTCGAGGGGGCAACCTCCAATAGAGCAGAGCTCGAATACAAAATAAGACACGATGCTCCTTGCAGGGAGTTTCTATCCTTTATATATGACTCCTACGTGCAATACCACGGGCCAATACCGCGTATTACTAATACCATCTATCTAATACTACGGCCCATTTGCAATTAACTGTGGTTTTGTTATTAATTGCGGATTAACCACTTACAATTATTAATATGGGCTTTATTGACTCTTGACTATGACGTGGTCCCATTACATAGATAAGGGGGTTAGGCTGGGACCCTAACATGTCCACCCCCTTAAGACTAGCCTTGTCCTCAAGGTTGAAGCTACGGAAACTACTGTAGAATAGTGGTTGGCTCCCAAGTTGCATCTTCTGGAGAGGTGTCTTTCCATTTGACGAGGACTTCCTTAATCATGCGGCCGCGTAGTTGCTTGACTCGTGTGTTGACGACCTGTTCCAGTTGAAGCCAAATGGATCCTTCTTCGTCCAATTCCAGGAGACTAGTTTGAATTTTGCAATTGTTCCCAATCACTTTCTTGAGGCATGAGACATGAAAAACTGGATGGGTTTTTGTAGTAGGTGGAAAAGCCAACTTGTAGGACACTTCTCCAATGCGTTGAAGTACTTGATATGGTTCGTAGAATTTGGGAGAGAGTTTCTGACATCCCTTGTCTTTGAGTGATGTTTGCTTATATGGTTGGAGCCGTAAAAAGACCTGATCCCCTTCTTGAAAGTGGCGCTCTGAGAGATGCTGGTCTACCTGTTGCTTCATGCGGTTCTGAGCTTGACGAATATTCTCTCGAAGATGGGTGAGCATAGTTGCGCGGTGTTGTAGGAGTTGATCCAATGCTTGGACTTTTGAGCATCCCTTGAGATATGAAGTAGGGGAAGGCGGGAGTTGACCATATACTGCTTCATAGGGAGTCATTTTGGTGGTGGCATGATAGTTGGTGTTATACGACCATTCTGCGAGAGGTAGCCACTGTACCCAAAGGTGTTGCTTTTCTGAAGTAAAACACCTAAGGTAGGTTTCTAGACATTTGTTGACGGCTTCAGTTTGACCATCTATTTGCGGATGGTAGGAAGTACTGAGTTTTAGTTGAGTGCCTTCGATTCTGAAGAGTTCCTGCCAAAAATTGCTGGTGAATATCGGGTCGCGGTCGGACACAATAGAAATGGGCGTGCCATGCAATTTCAAGATCTGATCCATGAAAGTTTAAGCAACCAAGGTTGGTGTAAACGTGTGGGGAAGAGCACATAAATGAGCATACTTCGAAAATCGGTCCACAACCACCATGATGTTTGACTTGTTCCCTGATTTTGGAAGGCCTGTAATGAAATCCAAAGAAACTTCTGTCCAAATTGAGGCCGAAATGGGCAATGGTTGTAATGTGCCTAGTGTGTTGACGGTTTCCCCTTTGTGGCGTTGACAGACATCGCATTCGGTTACGCAGGTAAGGATGTCCTTTTTCATGCATGTCCAAAAAAATGATCTTTTGGTACGAGCATACGTCTTCTGAAAGCCCAAATGACCTGCAATGGGAGATGAGTGCATCTCTGCCAAAATGCGACTTTTGAAGGTCGATGTTGGTGATATTACGACTCTGTCCTTGTAGCGAAGAATATCATCCTGCCACGAGTAGCCCTTGGTGGAATTTGGATCTGCCTGCAATTGAGAAATGAGTTAGGAGAGCCCGGGGTGTGACAACCATTCTCTGCGAGCTTCTTCAATCCATTCTGGAATGGCGAGGGAAATAGCTAGCAGGGTACTTTCCTTCTCAAATTGGCGAGATAATGCATATGCTACACTATTGTCTTTCCCTTTATTGTAAATGATCTCATAATCATATCCGAGCATTTTGGCTAGCCATTTATTTTTTTGTGGGGAGGATAGGCATTGCTCCAAAAAATATTTAAGACTGTGATGATCTGTGCGGATTTGGAAATGTCGCCCCAATAAATAAGGTCGCCAAGTGTTGACTGCATGTAATATGGCCATCATTTCCTTCTCGTAGGTAGATTGGCCCTGATTCCTCCCACTGAGTTGTTGGCTTGTGAAGGCCAACGGTCGCCCTTCCTGCATTAAGAC